>JAJEJO010052848.1:0-10399 GCA_020662805.1 Glaucomys volans | reverse complement strand
CTCCTCCTCCTCCTCCTCCTCCTCCTCCTCCTCCTCCTCCTCCTCCTTCCCTTTCTTATAATGATAGCATGGCATGTCTTTTTCCATCAGTTTACTTTCAACTGAAGCTATGGAATTCCAAATGGGTTTCCCATAAGTCTGTTTTCTGTTACTCCAATTGCATAATCTCTATTTTCTGTCTTCTCTCCTCTCCCTCCACTGTTGAGCTCTCCAGGTTTCTTTATGACTATCTTTTTTAGTTTAATGAGTCCCTCTGGTTCTTCCCTGTTCCTTCTGATATCTCACAGATTTCCTATTTTCTTCTTTCACAGCATTTCCTAATTGCTGAATGCCTGTTTTATGGTGGCTGCTCCTCATTTCTTTCAGATTAGGCTGGCATCTGGCTCATCTTGGTGTTGACATCAGTTGGTCATTTTTCTTTTTTCTCTCATTCAGGCTGTGAATTGAGAGTCCTGATATGATGGTGATTTCTATTGTGTCCTCTCTATAATTTGCCTATTATCTAAGTGACTCTGGGTCCTATTCAAATCTTTTATTTTAGTGGGCAGTTGCCCAGTTGTGGCTTAGCATGTGGTCCTGGCCTATTTTGTGGACTCTGGCTCCAAAGGCAGCTTTGTTTTCAGAGTCCTGATGACATCATCCTGTTCTGCTTTGTCTGTCAGGTTCCACTGGGACTCCCACTGGCCCCTGCTGGTCCCTGCTGGTTCTGCCTCAAAAGGTAAAAGGGGTTTCTCCACACCATACTGGCAGGTGACTTTTAGAAGGGAGGGGGTGTATTGTGATCCCCTTACCAGTCCCTCAGGGGGTCAGTGTCACTGGGCTGAAGAGGAGTTTCCAGCTGAGAGACACTGAGAGGTTTCCCAGTCCGGCTACTTCCTGCCTCTCTCAGTCAAGTCCACTATCACTGCTGTGACCAATGACCACAGAGCAGATTCCATAACACAACTTCCTCTTATTTTTCTGGAAGTGAGAAGTCTGAAATGGGTCTCACTGGGCTGAAAGCAAGGACTGTCTCTTCTTAGACCCCTAGGGTAGAGTTCATTTTCTTGCTTCTCCAAGTTCTAGAGGCTGCCGGGCTCCTCACCTAGGCCAGCACTGGCTGCTCAAGCCTCTCTCATGCTGCATCTCCGACTGGACACTCCCTCTTCTGCCTCCTTCTTTCACTAATAAGGACACTGATGATAACACCAGGCTCACCCAGGCAAACCAGGATAGCTCAACTGTTGAGTCAGCAACTGAACAACCTTAATTCTATCTGCTTCCTTAATCTCACCTGCAATGTCACCTGGCATACTCACTGGTTCCCAGGTGTCTTCATCTGGGTTGTGCTGATAAAACAAGACACCAGAGACTGGGTGATTTATACTGAACAGAAAGTTATTTGGCTCTCAGTTCTGGAGGCTGGGAGGCCCAAGGTCAAGGGGCCATGTCTAGGGAAGGTTCTCTTACTGCATCCTGACACTCGGGAAGGCATCACATGGGCGAGAGAGGGAAGAGACCAAATGCCACTTTATAATGACCCTCCTGCTGCAGCAATGGCATGCACCTGCCCCTGAAGACCCCTGTGACCAAGCCCCTTGCTTAGAGTCCACCACTCAGTACTGTCACACTGGGGACTTCCAAACACAAGCTCTGGGGCCACTGTCAAACCACAAACCAGGATTAAGATGTGGACATCTGGGGGGGTGAGTTACTTGCCTCCACACAGACCATCCTGATCCCCAGGTGCCTCCTCCCTGTGGTGGTTGGCACCTCACCGTGGAACACAGGAACGCAACAGTTACCACTTAATCTTGACAGAAATGACCCCGGCCAGTACTCTGCTATGTGTATAAACATAAAAAAGCAAGCAGAGTACTTATTTTAGAAATAAAAAAAATCACCAAATAAAATAAAATCCCATAGATTTCATTTATTTATCTCTAAAATATAAATCCCTAGCTTTAATGCCCCATGAAAAACACTATTTGGGGTTATTCTTTTAACATAGGGTACTAAAGAACTTCTTGGCATGAAAACATTAAAAACACCATTTATATTGGATGGTAAGTTTTATATTTTCTATTACCCAGTATATGTCTACTCACATTTCAAAAAGAGATCTAATCTATTTCATTATATTTTATTGCATTAGATCTAATAAATTCCTTGTAGCCAGCAGGGCTGATAAATGTAAAAAGCATTTAAAATATTGTTAGTCGATATCAAAAGTGTCATAATTTACCCTGCCTTTGGAAACAGGCCCAGCAGCTAATTTTGCATTTCTCCTTCAAAGGATCCATAATTCACGATCATCGTTGACTTAAGTACAAGGCATTTAATCCTGGCAAATGTGGGCTTTGTTTGAATATAAAGTGATTTTCTCTAATTATGGTTTTGGTAAAGCTCATTGCAGGACACTAGTCCGTGTCTTGCTCAGCGTGGCTGGCAACATTCTTGATGTGGAAGAAGACTTAAAGGTAGCCCAAGGGTAAGTGAGGGTTAGAGAAAGAGCCAGATGTAAGCTCACAGCACAGACAGTGGCCAACTGCCCATTTCAGCAACAAGACCCAAGATGGGCGCTTTGTGGCTTCATGAGATCCAAGTGATAAGCACATTGTGGTGGGGATCTAAGTTCACTCAGCTATGCCTCCAGGCAGGCATGGCAGAAGCTCTGATAGGAGTGCCGAACGCTCCTTGGGGGCTTTGGAGGAACTGGGGTTTTGGGGCTCCCAGCCCTTCCTTTGGGAAGCAGCTGCAGGCCTCTGATGACCTCAGGGGCACTCGGGGCTGGTGGAGGCTGCACTGTGGGCCACCAGAGGGCACTGGGCTTCCTCAAAGGTCAAGGATGTGCCTACTTGAGGTATTTAGAGCCTCTGCAGAAACTTCACGCCACACAACAGGCATTTGGTACCTAAACCAATGTTCACCTCCAGAAGGAAAAACCTGGGCTGCTCAGATCTTTCATTTGGGGAAATGTGTATTAAATGACTGAGCTCCTGGTCCCAGAGAGAAAGTGTTTGACTCCAAAAATCCCCGGCTCCACGACACTCCACCCGGGAGGCTTCCCACCTTTCAGTGCTAATGGAAAATCCAGACAACCCACTCTTCCCAAGGAGGAGATGACACTTCTAACAACATAAACGCCATAATAGCACCAAAACATCAAAATTTCAACAAGCTCCTCTTGACCCACGCGAAATCTGGGCTGTGTTCCAGGAAATACGTTATTGATTTTGAAATGGCCAACACTGCGCTGGAAAACGGGCCTTTCTCACTAAAATGGGCTCACAAGTGTCTTGACTTCTGTGACCAGAGATGCTGAAAGGTCCCAGGGAATAAATATGGGTAGGAACAGTAAGTCCAGCGGCACCTGCTGAAGGCGATGACCAGTGGGCATGGTGCCCAAGGCAGGCGTCCAGCTGGGGTCTCCTCAGGCTGTGGCTGTGGGCTCATGAAGCAGAGGGGAGGCCCCTTCGCTCTGCTCTCCTGCCAGGCTCTCCCCGTGCTGCCCGCTCCCCTGTGTGGACAGGGCTGATGCCTGCCCTTGCCATCCCCTCTCCAACAGGGAGACCGAAGTTCCTCTTCCTCACAGAGGTGAACTCTGCCTCAGACAGAGGAAAGCTGTCTACAAGAGAAGATGAGGCTGTTGGGGGACTAGGACCCTGCTAATTTTTCTTGGTTTGTTCACTTTTGTCCGATTAAGATCAAATTATTTTTTGTTTCACAAACACCACTGCACACAATCAGCTCAGCTCTGTGTGGGCCCTTCCTTTGTCACCGATTCCCTTATCATTTACACACACAGTTTCCTCCACACCAGCAACCCCCTATGCACAAGATCAGGTCCATCCAAGCACAGGAGAAGCCCAGCCGGACCCACTTCTCAAGAGAAACGCCAGCATGATTGACAGGCATGGTGAAGTACATTAAATATTGACATTTTCTAAATAAACGCTGTGGGCACACACACAGACACGGGACAAAACTGTACTAGTCACATGTAATCATGGCGTTTATAAAAACATTAACTTACAGCCATCACAGACTAGCACAGGCTGATCAGACGATGACTAAAGCCACTCCTTGGCCATGACTCCTCGGCCCCCTGGGGTGGAGCTCCACTGGGCACCCGATTCCTTCACACCGTGTAAAGGTCTTCACCTGGGGCCATGGTGGAAAGAGGGGCCCTCACACCCCACTCACCCCCGCCCTGTGCAAGGACCACTCGAGTTGACGTGCCCTCAGCAGTGACAGCACAGCCCAGGTCAGAGAGGACTGGCTTGGATTCTGACTCTGACACTCGGTAGGTGTGAAAGACGTCTTTTGGGCAAATCCAATTTCTGCATCCAAAAGCTGTGGGAGGTGCTATAGCCTGTCCCACCAGGTTGCTGAAGGACATCTGAGATACCAGAAGGACAGTGAGGACCACACGGCCACCTCTGAAGTGTTTCTCAGCTAATACCATTATTATTCTTAAGAGTAGCATTAAAATGTCTCAATAGCAGCAGTCACTACTAAGAATAAGCGTCACTCTGTAGCGTTGCTGTGACTTTCTGAAGGAGGAGGACAGGTTCTGTTCCCAGTGCTGGTCCCGGCCCGGCTCTGTTCATGGAAAGGGAGTTTAGAGAGTATTGGAAACACGGGCTCAAAAGAGACAAAATAAATAGCCCGTACTTCATACAATGCCTTTAAAATCAGTGTGCTGGCCCAGGAAGTGCCTGTGATTATCTGATCAAAATATATGCAGCACTTTAAGTGTGGGCTGACCCCAAACTAACCTAGTGTGACACTCACATGGCTGCGGAGTTGGAAAATGGTTACCTTTTCATTATCAGAACATAATGCTCATATTATTTCACTGGCTTTCTCTCCTCCTCTCCACCGTCACTTCTCAAACCAAATGGCAAAATAAAATTAGAAAATGCCTGGTGATGGGGACGCAGGTATTTCCTCTGTTGCCCTCGATGCATTTCTGTGATTCTCAGTGCCTCTCAAACTTGCTTACAGGATCCTATGCTGGTTTCCTCTGGCTCCACAACACCTTTCCCTTCGTGCCCTGCCCTGTGGTGTTCCAGTGAGATCCAGCGACGGGTTCTCTGCTGACAAGGGCCCTAACTGGAATGTTGCCACTGCATTTGGTGTAAATGCACTTGCAATGGCCAATTTCGGGGTGACCCTGCTGGGGATCAGAGGGAGCGGTGCATGGCCAGCCCTGCAAGGCCAGCCCCAGGCAGATCCCAACCCCACTGTGCTCATCTTTGGCAAGATTTCAAAACCAGTTTGTCATTTGCTGGTGGTACCAGGGGATCAACTCAGAAGATGGGCTTGACCCAAACAGTAAAGTCCCCCTTAATCCCACAGGTCGCCATCCAGATTTTAATTCAGGACTCATATGGTCACAGAAAATGCAGGCAGACTTTCCTTTTGGGTCCAAGTGTCCCACGGACGCAAACATGGGCTGCACACTGTGACGTACATGTTGTCTGAAGTTCAGGTGCAGGAACGTGGTCCCTGTCATAACCCCTCCCCTCTTTGGCTGACAGGAAGTTGGGGATACAGAATGAAAGCCAAGGCCCCTCTCACAAGGGAGGTGCACAGGTGGAAGATGCGAAAATGGGACTCAGTCTAGGTCTGACTGCTCTCAGATGCCCAGGGTGAAAAGGTACTTCCGCTGCCTCCTGCCTTCCGCCATCAGCTGGCCACCCAGGCAGGGCAGGCTGAGCCAGGGACAGCTGATTAGGGGAGCAGATGGGGCCGAGAGAGGGGAGAGGTGGGGCCAGAGCCAGCAGCCAAGATGGCAGACACCACTGAAGCAGGATACACGCATGGATGGAGATGTCGCAGTGAAGCCCACCAATCTGTGCAATCAATAGGCTGAGTAATTGTCATTTTTTTACATGAAGGTAGAAGGTTGGCGAGGAGGCCATCGAGATGGCCCAGTTGCAGATAATGATCTTCACCTCACAAAACAATAAGCAGCAGCTAACACTAGGGAGGCTCGGGAGCTAAAAGCAAAGAACAGGAGAGTCAATAGGAGTGTGTCCAGGAGGCAGCCCAGCCACAGTGACCACACCCTGCGCTCTCATGTGAGAACAGGTGGAGGA
Organism: Glaucomys volans; assembly: GCA_020662805.1. Taxonomy (NCBI): domain Eukaryota; kingdom Metazoa; phylum Chordata; class Mammalia; order Rodentia; family Sciuridae; genus Glaucomys; species Glaucomys volans. The sequence goes on along the minus strand of JAJEJO010052848.1, from coordinate 4,313 downwards.
GGACCAGGGTCCTGTAGAAGTGTCTGAGAAGACCCGCTCGGCCAGAACCCAGTGCCAGTTCTTCAGACCAACACCCCTGGCAAGAAATGGGTGCAGGAGAGATGGAAGAGGAGATGGAGATGAAATGGCTCAGAGGGACAGGGGGACTAGCCTTGGGCATGATGGGCACATGTTCAAAGTGAGTGACCTGGAATCTGCTTGTTGTGTTGTTTATTCTAGGCAGGAATGCCATACACAGGAAATAACCCTGGATGGGGAGGGAGAGGTGAGCAGGGTGTGTTTCAGTCAGCTCTTCACTGCTGCAACCTGAGAATCTGACAAGAACAATCAGAGGAGAAAAAGTTTACTTGGCGCTCTGGCTCAGAGGTCTTCGTCCTTAGACTCCATTGCTCTGGGCCTGAGATGAGGCAGAAGTCATGGCAGAAGAGTGTGGCCAGGAGAGCAGCTGGGGACATGGCACAGGAAGCACACAGAGCTCCACTTACCAGGAACAAAATATAAACCCGAAGGCATGTCCCCAGGGACCTACCTCCTCCAGCCACAGCCACCTGCCTGCATGTGCCACCCAGTCAATCCCTATCAGGGGACTGGTGCACTGGTCAGGTTCAGACACACATGACCCAATCTTGCCACTGCTGAGCCTTCCTGCATTGCTTCACACACGTGCTTTTGGGGACACCTCACACCTAAACCACAGCACTCTGGTCTTTATCCTTTGTTACAAAGCTATGAAACACAATCATACACAGTTGGCCCTCCCCATCTGCAGGTCTGCACGCATCTGTACACTCAATGCTCCACAGAGCAAAAGTGTTCTGAAAAAAAAGTTGTGTTCAGACATGTTTTTCTTGCCATTTTCCCCTACACAGTGCAGGACAGCAGCTATTTACACAGCATTCCACTGTCTTGGGCGGGAGAAGAAAGCTGGTTATAATGTAAGTATGGGGAGATGCGAGGAGGTGATCTGCAAATGCAGCTACACAGGAGCCTGAGCAGCCAGGGACATGCACACCCCCAGGGTCCTCCACAAACACCAAGGGACGGCTGACCATCCCCAGGGTCCTCCTGGACCCCATCCTCCACAGACAAGGAGAGACAGCTGACCATTCCCAGGGTCGTCCTGAACCCTGATCTCCACAGACACGGAGGCACAGCTGACTATTTTTCTGCATTGTTTCAAGAAAACTGGCATTGGCGCTGGCACTGGTCCTCCAATGCTCCCTCAGTCCCCAGCTCCTGGTGCAGCAGAAAACATCCAGCAGCACATGCTGGAAGCAGACACCACAGGCCCAACGTGGGTTTGCAGGCTTTCCTTGGTCGGTCTATTCTGTTCTTATTAAAGTGGAAAGACACCTTCAGCTCCTGGTGACAAGTGACCCAATCACTCTGCTTCTGTGTTGCCCTGTGAAGAATAGCCATTAATTGCACATTGTTTTCATGCTTCGAACTAAACTGAGAGGAAGGAATGTTTACGTGTACACAAGGAATGCCAGTGTGAACAATGGCTAGGAAAGAAGGGGTTAAGTCTCTTTCTGTTTGTGCAAGAATGAGGGCTGATTGGAGCCTTGTTATGCAAATAGTGCTCACCAGGGAGAGATGGACAGAACAATACAAGAGCCACAAAATGAGGTGGCCATCCCCATGTGACTTATTTGCTATGTATGGTTCTCTAATATTGCCCTATTTCCCTCACTAAAATTACGGCCCAATATTACATGTGGCCTTGACATCTGTGGAAATTGAAAAGGACTCAGATTACTTAACCCTGAGTCCCCCTTCCCACCTGTCCCTGTGACACATCTCCTGGCAGGAGCTTCTTACCACACCAGGCACAGCTCCCTGTACCCCTGAGCAGCAGCCACAGGAGAGTTCCTGCCAGTCAGCCACATCTTCCGGTGGGAACAGGGGCACCTGGCCCTCTTCACACTAGGAAGCCTGCCTCCAGCCCCTGCTGGAGTGTCTGCTTCCTCTCCTGTGGCTTGTCCCCATAATGAGTCACCTGCTGCTGAGCTCGACCTGTGTAGCCCCTCTGCATCCTGTGTACCTCTCTGGCCTGAGGACAGGGGGTGAACAAGCTGCTGTGGGCTCCTGGGCAGTACCTGTTGCTGAGTGCTTGGTTGTCCTGGTAACCTTTCCCCCTACAGGTGAATGGGATGGGATTAAAGCAGGTCTGGGTTTAAGGTGGTCACATGACCCCCTCTTCAGCAGAAATTGGGTGAGTTCCATGTCACCCAGCAAGTCCTTTGTGCTGACCAAGGATGAGATTTGCAGGTCCTGCCTTCCCAGGAGGTCTCCTCGATCAGAGTCCATGTGTCTTAGGCACCTAGCTCTGCACAGCAAAGTTCCCCAAATGTGGTGACATAAGATGACACACAGGTGTCCTGGCTTTCATGGCTCAGACACCACACATGGCTGAGTGCTCTACTCCACAACGTCTCACGAGGCTGCAGTGGAGGCCCAGCCCAGGCTTCTCACAGGACTGCAATGAAGATAAGAGCCAGGCTCCAGTCATCCTGAGGTCCCCTGGCCCTTCAGTGGTTGCTGGAAAAACTTGGCACCTCCCAGGGGTTGGTCTGAGGCCCAGGGTTTTCCTGCGCTGGGTCAGAGCTTCCTTCAGACGTTGGGGGGGTGCTCTCCCCACAAGATCAGCATGTGAGAAGGACAGAGGGTTCCATGAGGCCAGAGTAGGAATGGACAAAAGGTGAAGGGGCTACAGACACAGGCTGCGGGTGCCACGGTCCCCCAGGCTCTCCTTGGCCTCTGTGCAGCCTTCTCTCCTCTTGGGGGCAGACAGGACCTTGTCCAAAATGGGGGTCTTGATCTACTGCCAGACAAGGCAAGTCAGAGGGTTTCTCATGGCCAGCTCCAGGACACAAAGGTGGGGGAAGACTAGGGCAGTACTTTCAGGCTTTGTGGCTCCCTTGGGGAAAGGGGCTCCTGGTTCTATGAACTGCCTTAGGGAGGGGGATTCTAGTTTCTATGGCTTTCCTGAGGGGCAGGGGAGGCAGGAGGACAGGAGGACAGAGAGGGAGGTCTGAGCTGCTTCTGTTCCCAAGTGCCATGCTGGGGTGCCATATTATGAGCCTGGAGCAGACATGGGCCAGCACTTCCATTTCCATTTGCAACACCCCGGGGCCAGCACAGTAGCCATGCGGCCCTCGTGGTGCTCAGAGGAGACAGCAGCTGGGTCTGAGGCTCCCGGTCAGCACAGGAGGCGCTGCTGGTCCCACACACAGTGCCTGAACCTCAGCTGCCCTGAAGGAGGGAGGGTTAGGCAATGACAAATATGCTGTCACCCTGGGACCTTCACTCTAGATCTTATCTGCTCTGGTTTTATAGCTGTCCCTAGTTCTCATCTACAAAGCCATACTATATTCCTGAAATACCTGGTGAGACCCTGTAGATGCAAAATATATTTATTAAGCCATTATTTTCTTTTCCAAAGACTTTCTTCACCATCAATAGGGCTTCTAACTGATGTCCTGAGGATCCACCTGAATCCGGATTCCAGATAAAGCATGAATGCATCCTGTGAGTTCATCCCAGATATTCCATGGGGTGGATCTGTACTTTCACTTTTCATTATTTACCTGAATTTCAGATTTAACTGGGTCCTGCATTTCTATTTGGCAAATCGGATATGCCTATCGTAACACCCCTCTTTCTCCTGCTCCTCCGGTGAGGTGTGTGTACAGTCTCTGCAGAATCATTCCCGCTTCATCTGTTCTCTTTGTCACCTCTGGGAATCTCACTTGACAATGAGTGAAAGGCAGGGCAGTATTTAAATAATTCACTTTTGCATTGATTACTTGCACCTCAAGTCACACAGAAAAAAACCCTCCAACAATAAAGTCAATGCACAGTCCAAATGCCACAGCAAAACTCATATGCATGTCCCTTAATAAATGCCAGTGTGGGGAATTAGAATTTATGAGGAAGTAATACATTTTTAAAAGCCCTAATATTCTTACACAGGATTTGATATTTCCAGTCTCAAGAAATGAAATGCTGATAGAGAAAGATAAAAGGCGCTCCTTTTGTGGAAAAGTGTGATCAGAAGCATTTAATGAGGACGCACAGACAGTACCCACTCCAGGTTGTTCAGAAGAACAAAGATTTGTGAATGGCAAGGGAACCTGTGAGGAATAGTCAGCCTCTTATCAGTTTTAAAAGATTTCTAAAGTACCAAAAATTCCATTCAACAGGAGAAATAATTAGACTTGTATTAAGCAAAATTATTTTCTAAATATCCATCTCATTAGCAGGGGAAATAAAGTAGTTTGTACCATTAAAATGAAGGTGTAGATTACAGG
>JAJEJO010052847.1:14884-138115 GCA_020662805.1 Glaucomys volans | reverse complement strand
TGGGAGAAAATCTTTGCCACACACACTTCAGATAGAGCACTAATCTCCAGAATCTACCAAGTACTCAAAAATCTTTACACCAAGAACACCAATAACCCAATCAATAAATGGGCCAAGGAAATGAACAGACACTTTACAGAGGAAGATCTACAAGCAACAGATTTATGAAAAAATGTTCAACAACCCTCGTTATAAGAGAAATGCAAATCAAAACCACCTTAAGATTTCATCTCACCCCAATTAGAATGTCTTTTATTAAGAATACAGGCAACAACAGGTGTTGGCAAGGATGTGGGGAAAAGGGTACACTCGTACATTGCTGGTGGCAGTGCAAGTTCGTGCAGCCACTCTGGAAAGCAGTGTGGAGTTTCCTTAGAAAACTTGGAATGGATCCATCATTTGACCCAGCTATCCCACTCCTTGGCCTATACCCAAAGGACTTAAAATCAGATTACTACACTGATGCAGCCACATCAATGTTCATAGCTGCTCAATTTACAATAGCTAGATTGTGGAACCAACCTAGATGTCCTTCAATAGATGACTGGATAAAGATACTGTGGTATATGTATACAATGGAATATTACTCAGCCATAAAGAAGGATAAAATTATGGCATTTGTAGGTAAATGGATGATGTTGGAGAGTATTTTTCTAAGTGAGATTAGCCAATCCCAAAAATCCAAAGGCCGAATGGTCTCGCTGATAAGTGAATGATGATGCATATTGTGGGGTGGAATTATGGCAAGAATGGAAAAAGGATAGAGAGCATAGAGGGAAGGGAGGGATGGGGTTGAGTTTGGGGGGTAAGAATAAGAACAGTATGTGTGACAGACATCATTGCCCTGTGTACATGTATGAATGCACAGATGGGGTGACTCTACTTTGTGTACAACCAGAAAAATAATTGCTGTACTCCATTTGTGTTCAATGAATCAAAAAATGAAATAAAGAAAATAAAAATAAAAAAAATTAAAATGAGACCCTCCCCAAACACCCCTAGTAAAAGACTAATACTAAATGGCAAATAGCCCAGCTTTACAGACTGAAATCCTGCTTTGAAGCAGCTCAATACTGGATTATTATGACCCCCTATCATAATTGCTATACTAAAACAAAGTCATATCCTCATTGGAGGAAGAAAACATAATCCAGGGTTTTAAATTATCTCTATGGGTTTTTACACACAGTGATATGTAATTGAAAATAGGTGTGTAAATGAGGAAAGAGAAAAATCAAACAGTAGAAATAGACTTACATATAATTCAGATACTGAAATTATCAAACACTACTTTAAATTAAATGCTGTTATTATGTTTAGAGATTTCCAGTGGGGAACTAGAAACTAGAAAAAAGAATCCAAAGGAAAATTTAAAATGGAAATGAATAACAATATAATACTTAGGTAGAGAAAAAAACATATGGAACATGGAGAAAAACAACTATGATGGTAGATTTAAATACAATTATGTAAGTATTTACATTAAATGGAAGTGGTTTGAGTAATCTGGTTTTCTCAGACTGGATAAGAAACAGCTCAACTATGTTCTGTGTACAAGATATACATCTTAATAAAGGGATGCAAAAAATGTAAAGACTAGAAAAATATTCATACAACTTACCCCCAAAACTGATATACCTGGGCAAATACCAGACAAAACAAACTTTTAGACAAAAAACAATCGTAGTAAAAAAGGCATTTTATGATGTAAGAGTTGGTCTATCAGAAAGACACGAATATTTTATATTTGTAAACTGTCTAATAACACAATACCCAAGTCTACAAATCAGAAGATGGCAAATTAAAATAAAGAAATATCCAATTTTAAAAGAATTGTTGTAAATTTTAATTTACCTCTTTCTGTTACCAAAAACTCATTTAGTAATCACATTATTTATGATTTCTATGTACTTGCCAGCCTATTTTCTGTATTTTGTGTGTGTGTGTGTGTGTACTGGGGATTGAACCCAGGGTGCTCAACCACTATGCCACATCCCCAGTCACTTTTTTCCTTTTATACTATATTTTAAGACAGGGTCTTGCTAAGTTGTTTAGGGCCTGACTAAGTTGCTGAAACTGGCTTTCAACTCCTGCCTCAACCTTCTGAGCCTCTGGGATTACAGGCGTGTGTCACCATGCCTCGTCTATTTTCTGCATCTTCTATCAGTTAATTTGAGTTTAACATGTAGCAATTTGTTTTGCCTTACTGAATTATGGCATTTTTCTCCCATATCTTTGTGTAATTCTGTATAGTGAATGCAATATGAATAAGGAATAGCAAAGCAAAGTCTATTAAGACTAATGTAATTTTCTCTATTTTTCTGTACATATCTTATAGTTTTTTTATTAATAACAGTGTTATCAATTATATAATATTTGTAAATCGATATTATAAATTGAACATGTATCAATTGGAAATTATGTTGGATTTTGAATGACAAAGACCCTTCTAAACAGTACTTTAAGATTAATGAATGTTTTTTCTGGTGCAGTGGTACCTGGCTGTAATCCCAGTGACTTGGAAAGCTAAGTCCAGAGGATGACAAGTTTGAGGATGGCAAGTTTAAGCTTTATCAACTCACGGAGAACCTGTCTCAAAATAAAATAAAAATGGGCTGGGGATAGATATAGCTCAGTGGTAGAGTGTCCCTGGGTTAAATCTTCAGTGCAAAACACACACACACACACACACACACACACACACACGTATGCACAGTGAAAATTTTATTTTTCTACATAAAATATTTGGAGGTTGGAAGACAAAGATTAGTAGGGGAGCTCTTTAAATTAGCTCAATAATTGTTCTAATTTTTAAAAATTCAAAGAAAATTTCATTGAAAAAGTAGAAAACAGGAAAAGCAATCAAAAAGTGAACAAATAACATGCTACAATAAGCATGATTTAAAAGCTGTTGAAAACAAATTTGTCTATGACTTTTAAAAATATACCGGCATCACAACCTTATTTTAAAAAGATATACAACAGGAAATGAAAAATAAGCTGTCAATAGAAAGAAATATGAGAAATAAAAATAAATATGATAAGTAAATGAAAATATTTATGGAGATAAATGTGACATTGGGTGTCACCATGACTAGAATAATATTTGAACTCACAATCAGGGACCTGAAAGTCAAGCTGCAAAAAAATCATTCAAAGTGAAATTTTAAAAGAAATTAGATATAAAATTATTATAAAAAAGATGATAGATGTAGAATAGAGATGAAAGAAAAGGAGAATAGAAAGATGGAAAGGTATTCAAAGATTTAAAGCAAGGAAGTATTTTCAGTTAAGTTTTGACTCTGAAGATCAAATAATGTTGAGTGTTTCTTAGGAAAAGTAACTGGTAAAGTTATTGATATTTGAAGATTAAGAAAACAAGTATCCTAAGGGAATCTTGAAGGGAAAGCAATTAACATACAAGAGAATAATCATGCTACTATGAGATTTGTCTACAGGATACCCCTTACCAAGGCGATTGGAGGAATTAAATGAAATAATGTAATTATGGTAGTCCTTAGATTGGTATCAGGACATTTATCATCTTACTGAAACTATTTTCAAAATATTGTTTGTGTGCATGTATATATTATTCTAGGATAATAGTCAATAACTTTGTATCTGATTCACAAAGATGACAAATATATTAAAAACCACAGTCTTAGAGGATGTCTCCCCAGTGGAGGGCTTCATCTTTCTGGGAATTCATGGAAAGTGTTTTGGGTGTTCATGAGTTTATTACAAGATTCTCTTTTAATGCATGAGTTTCCATTCCAATTGTATTCAAAGTTCATAAAAATAACATATTTTGTATCATGTAGATGATCATTTTATAATCAAGTACTACTTTATTTCAATATGCATGTTTGCACTTGTGCTTCGGTGATGAGTCTGCACATAAAAATAATGAAGTAATGGATTAGGCGTGGTGGTGCACGCCTGTCATCCCAGCTGCTCAGGAGGCTGAGGCAGGAGTATCAAAAGTTCAAGGTCAGCCTCAGCAATTTAAGCAAGATTCCTTTTTTGTGTGTGGCAGCATATCATTTTTGTTTTAATTTTCTTTTTGTTATTGTGTTATTCTTTCTAAGTAATCTAAAGTTCCTCCATTCATCTCTCACCCTCCACCCCCAACTCCCATTATATATCATCATCCACTGATTTGCTTAGAATAAGCAAGATTCTAAGCAACTTAGCCAGAGCCTGTTTCAAAACAAAAAGAATAGAAAGGGGTGCGTATGCAATTCAATGGTAAAGCACCCCTGGGTTCAATCTCCAGTACCAAAAAATTTATATATATAAAATCTCACACATCTGTTTACTCTTATTAGCATTCCCTAATGCTATAAATGAAAACTTTCTATCATCTACTAATGTGCAAGTGTTGATCCCCTTAAAACAACTTGGAGAGAGAAAATCTTAGCCTTTTGCTTTATAAAAGCATTAGTCTATGGAAGTATTAAAGTTTGCCTTAAGCTACTTATGTACATTAGATTCTATCCTGAAAACTACCATGTGCTTTGGAGCAATGTTCTACTATAATTGTTTCAGGCTCATGGGAAAAAAAAAAAAAACAGAAACAAAATTAATATATGAATGTTCCATTCACGTTATAAAAAAGCTAAGTTATCTTTATAAAATAAAGGACCTTAATATTATTTAAGCAGAGCAAACAGTAGGAGAATGAAGTCATCATATGGCATACTATAATATATGTACATATAATTTCAATGATGAACACTAGTTTAGCTTTGGCAAAAATTGTCTGCTATATAGAATTAATTTTGTTTAAATTTTATTAATTGTGTGATGTCATGAATTCATCTTTTAATTTACATTATGTAGTTGGAAAATTGATAATAACATAAGCAGTTCATGCATGGGTTTACATAGATATCTAATTATGGGTAACTATAATTTTAAGGAGTTTCTGTCACCACTGTGGGTCAGCAAAACATTTTCTTTCTCCTTTGTAAGTTTAAAAATGTCCCAAACAGTACATTTTTGTTAAAACTCTTTGCTATTGGCAAGCCGAATATATTCTCTAGCTAGGTGACTCCACCCATCTGTGTGAGAGCATAGCAGATTATAAATTAAGCCTCATCAAAAAAAAAAGTCTCAATATCCGGTAAATCAGGGATATTCCCAAATAGGACCATTATTCATTTGTTGGTAAAAACTCAATACTAACAAGTTCCCTAATTCCATGTTTACATAATGTAAATTAACAAATGCATGAAAAGTAACTGTCTTCCATGTTTTTGTTTTATCCTGAGTTCCCTAAAAAACAGAGTGTAAGAACACCATACACAGCTGACATGCTTGCCTTTTGGAAAGGGTGACATTTCAGTGGATCCAGAATTAGGGAAATGGAGATTTTAGTCAAGAAAGGAGCAAAGGCAATGTAAAGTGATACATTACCAATACAGTTGCAAGTGTACAGGATATCTAGCTGATCACCCATATAGGTATCTTCATAAAGGATGTGTGGAATTAGCTGCCTCCTGGAACTTTCTGTTCGGGTTGAAAGAAAGGAAGGGCAAGGAATTTAAGCTCCTTTTTGTCTCTTGTCTTACTGGTCAAAGTTCACCAAATGGGATATTAACACCTTAACTCTACTAAACAGTCACTGAAGAAGGCAGAGCCTCTGTGAGTTCAGGTGATCAGACCTGGGTCTTTAGACTGTGGTGGCCAGGCTGAAGCCTAGCCTTTTCCATCAGAGGGAGGGAAGACGGTCTTTAGTCTTAAGAGATGTTGAGCCTTGCTGGAACAGAGCCCATAATCCAATATCTGGGTACCATTGATCTCAGGGTTCAGAGGAAGGAATATGCTATTTTTTTGAAATGGGAGGGAAAGAAGGAACAGAAAATATGGACAGGGAAGAGGTAAGTGGAGCTGAGTGGTAATCTACCCATTTGTAAGAAGAAACATAAATGACACCAGACTGCATTGATCAAAAAATTCTCAGCATAGCACATGGAAACCCAAATTAAATCAGAAGGTTGTATTTTGAGTATAAGAATCACAGAAGGGGGAGTTATTTGTACATATTTAAACATGATGACTTTATGGTCTGGCCTTCTTAATTGAGACAAATTCTTAGGCCAGGATATCTCTATCCACAGAACCATCCACTTTAGTATCTCTGACTCTTCTGGATTTGATTAACCAGTCCCCAATCCTTGGTCTTGGGATTTGGTTTGGCCCGAAGAATGTGGCAGAAATTATATTAGTTATAAGGCTAGACCTCAAGAGGATTTGCATACTTGTGCTTGACCTTTTAGAACATTGCCCAACAGGCTGCTGACCACACAGAGAGGAGATGAGCTGTCCAATATGAAGTCATCAAAGAAAAGCTAGCCCCTTGCCAACCCACAAATGCATTAATAACTCCAGAACTCCAGTAGATACCAGAAGAACTGCTCAGAAGAGCATAACCCAAACTGCCAGCTCCCAGAATTATTTGCTCAACAAGTGATTTTCATTTGAAACCCCCAAGCTTGAGGTAGTTTGTTGTTATGTTGGAAAAGCTCACTGATGTTTATTGTCTGAAAAGTAGCATGTTTTCCCCTTGTTCAGTTGACAATCCCCTTTCAGTTATATTTTTTCTAATTTTTAATCTATTTATTTGTGGTACAAGGGATTGAAGCCAGGGGGGCTTTACCACTGAGTCACATCCTGGCCCTTTTTATTTTATTTTATGTTATTTACTTTGAGATAGGGTCTCATTGAGTTGCTAGAACCTCACCAAGTTTCCAAGACTGGCCATGAACTTGCCATCCTTCTGCCTCAGTCTCCCAAGTTACTGGATTACAGGTGTGTGCCAAGCACCTTTAAATCTGATGTTAATTACAAGGTTGGTCTACAAGCTGAAAAATTTATTTTTCAGTGCTGGGGATAAAACTCAGGGTCTTACATATGCTAGGTAAGCACTCTGAGCCACATCTCCAGCCCAAGAGAAAGTTTTATTCCCTTTTATGTATTACTGGGGATTGAACCCAGGGTCTTGCACATGCTGGGCAAGCCATGTGCCACTGAACCATATTGCTAGACCCAAGCTAAAATAGTTTTGAGAGGAAGTCAAGTCATCAAGATTCTCAATTGGCATTTCATTATGACTGAAGATTTAAAAATTCCTTCCCTAATCATCCCTTTGTTTTAAGCAGAGAAGAGTTAATACCCAGAAAAATATTTGTTTTTCTGAGAATTCTGAAGAATTATACTTTCTACAAAACATCTCTATGATTCCTTTTTCTTCCTCTGACACTCACGCAAATGGTTTGTTATTTTTGTTGTTGTTGTTGTTGTTCTGGGCACTGACCCAGAGGTGCTTCACCACTGAGCCATATCCCCAGCCCTTTGTTTAAGTTTATTTAGAGACACAGTCTCACTAAGCAGTTGCTCAGGGCCTCCCTAAGTTGCTGAGGTTGGCTTTGAACTCTCTATCCTCCTACCTTAGCCTCCCAAGCCACTGGGACACACAAGTGTTTTTAAGGGGTACAAAAAAGATTTATTGACACAATTCATTAATAAAATACAAACCGACATTTCTATTTTTCTAGCTGTACTCAAAGTCAGAAGACTTGGAAACTCTTCCTTCTCATTCAAGGTGTATCAGATCTGGAAAGTTGAATTGAGAGTTCAAGAGGAAATAGCTAGGCCAAATTTGCTTTACTTACAACTAATATGTTAATTAAAACTAACACATTATCATGTTGCAATGGAATTTTAGTTCAGAACTGCTAATAGGGTTGATCTGCCTTAGAAATAAATAGGATGTTTTCTCCATGAACTGCCTGATTACTAGCCTTTAGGGAAGATGTAATAAGAAAGGACAAATCTTTTAAACTCTAGAAAATCTACATAGTGTCCTGGCAGAAGGGAATAAAATACCTGGTATGTGGGATCAATCTATCTTGCTTTACAGTGGAGCTCTGAAAATTAGTGTTTGTAAAGATTCATAGATTCCAAAATGAAAACTTGACAGATATGAGACAATGAGTAGTTTGAAAGAAACATATTATCTGTGTTTCTTAGAAATAGAATTTTAAAAGAACTTTTATTTCCTGTCATGCAACAAAGAATCTATATACAGTGAGTAAAGAAGCATGTGGTTTTTGCTATAAATATACTTATTTATTGTCCTTTTGTTACTTGTCTTCTAGGTCAGTTTTTAGTCATGAGAATGATGATAACATATGCCCATGGAACAAATGGGAAGGGTTTATGTCAGCCCATATAATTTCCTTTATTAAATTGGTACCAAGCTTTCCATTTAAAAGCACATGCTCTCTCAAATGGAGAGAGTTCAATTGTGCACCTTGAGATCAGTCTATTATATACCAACTACAGTGAAAATAAAGGAATGGCTGTCTTCTAGATAGAAAAAAATCAATTAACTGAGTAGCCTGCAATTGTTAGCCATTACTAATCTTTCCACATAGCCTCAGCAGGATTCTTTAGAAATGTGTACTTTCACCAACCATTATCCCAACCTGCCCAGCAAATGACATCCAGTAGCACAGAGAAAAAAATCAAGAAAGTAAAGATTTTTCTATACTCCAGTGGTTATTGATATATTTTTCTGGAAGACAAAAGGGTAATCCTTTAGAAACAAACAGATCTTTTTCTAATAAGTGACTATTACTATGAAATAAAGCTATTTTCTGGAATGCACACTGACTTAAAAATAGCTGGTTTGGAAGAAGGTGTGTGTGAGTGTGTGTGTATGTGTGTGTGTGTGTGTGTGTGTTTGTGTAGATAGAGATATCTTGTTTTTTTTCTAGAGACAGCTAGAGAGCTAAGTAAATATTCTACAATATGTCATTGGTAAATAGAGGTATCACAACCTTAAACATGATTTCATCCAAATGATTTCACATGTTAAAAAGTATGTTGCTTTTCAGGATAGATCTAGGAAGTCATTATGATAATGTAATCTTTTATTGGGCTCCTCAAAATCAGAATAGCATTATTCTTGCAAAAAGACAAAAGCAGAAATAGAACTCCCAAAAAAGAGTTCAAGGAGCAATTTAAATTGTGATATATTAAATAATGTTACATTAAAATTTTTGGCTGGACATGGTGGTGCACACCTGTCATCCCTTGGGAGGTTGAGTCTGGAGGCTTGCAAAATTGAGGCCAGCCTCAGCAACTTTGAGAGACTGTCTCAAAATAAAAAATAAAATGGCTGGGGATTTAGCTCAGTGGTAAAGAACTCCTGGGTTCAATCCCCATGTTTTGGTTTGTATATTAGATATCCCCAAAAAGCTCATGTGTGAGACAATGCAAGAAGGTTTAGAGGTGAAATGATTGGGTTATGAGAGCCTTAATCCAATTAGTGAATTAGCTCCCTGATGGGATCAAGGGAGTGGTAACTGTAGGCTGATAGAGAATGGCTAGAGGAGTGGATCCTTGGGTGCAGGCCTTTGGGGTATATATTTTGTCCTTGATAAGCAGAGCTCTTTCTGTGCTTCCTGGTGTGATATTTGAGCTGCTTCCCTCCACCACCCTCTTTTTCCCTGATGTTCAGCCTCACCTCAAGCCCCAAGGAATGGAGTCTGCTGTCTATGGACTGAGACCTCTGAAACTGTGAGCTCCCAAATAAACTTTTCCTCTAAAATTGTTTTTGTTAGGTCTTTTGGTCACAGAAGCAAAAAAGTTGACTAAAATACCCAGTACCAAATCCAAATTTTTTGACTGGTAATCTTGTGAGGCTGAAGGTACCCAGTTTGTGGATAAAATCATTATCTAATAATAGAAACCCTTGACATTCATTCAATAAATATTAGTGAATGGCTACTATGTACCAAGCACTTCTCGAGACACTGAATAGATTGTGGGGGACATAATTAAATTATTGCTGTCATAGAGATTACATTCTACAAGAGAGAAACAAGCATAGTATCCATAAACACCACCCTAAAACAAGCCACTATCTTCTCTCCTCTGTTCTATTATAACAACTTCCCAACTGGACTCACTCCAGTCATAAGTCAATGATTAAATAAACAAAATGAATTTCAAATGGGATGAAGAAAATAGAGTAATAGGATATGGACTGAGACAGGGGTGAGGTATTGCTTGTTAAGACAAAGCTGTGCTGACAAGATGATATTTGCTTTGAGGTTTAAATGATGAGAAAGAGCCAGTCATTTGAAAATCTGGAGCTGAGAGTTCTAAGTAGAGGGAACAACAAATGCAAAAGCCAAAGTCTGGAACAAACTTAGAGTGATCAAAGGTCAGAAAACCTGTGTGGTTGGAATTCTATGAGCTGGAACATGTTCATGCTGAGACTTAGATATCATGGGCAAGGAATTGGGATTTTATTTTAAATACATTGGAAATTCATGGAAGGGGCTCTCCTGGGGATAAATATAATATGACATATTTTTTTTAGTTGTAGATAGACACAATACCTTTATTTTATTTATTCATTTTATGTGGTGCTGAGAGTAGAACTCAGTGCCTGACATGTGCTAGGCAAGCACTCTACCACTGAACCATGATCCCAGCCCTAACTTATATTTTTTAAAAGAGATATCTTACACTTGTATTTGGGGCAGAAATGGAAGAAGTGAGTCCACTTGGGAGACTGTTAGAGTAGAATAGCGAAGAGAAGATAGTATCTTGTTCTAGGGTATTCTTTATGAAGAGTTTTTGCTGGAAATGGAAAAAAGTAGATTTGGATTATGTTGTGTGAGTAGATTTGATATCATGGTTAAGGACAAGGAAGTGTTGGGATGACTCTTAGAATTATGGTTTATACCATCCAGTAAGAAAGGAGATACAGAAAGAGGATGAAATCTGGGGAGGTAGAGTTTGAAGGTTATGAGGGTTAGATTGAACCTATCAAATTTGAGATCTTTTCAAGCTTTTTGAAAGGAAGAAGTTGAGTAGACAGTTGGATATGGGGGACTGGGACCCAGAGGTACTCTAGGCAAGAGAAACAGGTAAGATAACCTTATTCCTTGGTCACAACACCACCATCCAACAGGATTCAAGATTGACCTAAAGAGTACCTGTTTCTTGTGGAATCCTCTTCTGAGCCTGGCATGATTCTCTGTAGCCTATAAAATAGATTCACAGTGCTCAAGGTGCTCCAGGTAAGACAATATCTGCAACATAGCTTGTCATTGTCAGGGCCATTGATATCAGCTATTGGTCTCAGTAGAGCTGATTCCCTACCTTCTGCTAAGAGATCATTTAGAACTAATAATTTTCCCCTTCCCCAATCAGCCTCTCTCCACCACTGTTTTCATCAGTTACTATCAGAAGTACAAATCTCCCAGGTTATCCAACATCATCCAGATTTCTCCCCATCCAGCTTTGTGCAGATTCAAGTCTGACCTCATCTCCCATACTTCCCTGATCCTCAGTTCCACAACCTCAGAAACTCCTATCATCAGCATCATCTGTATCCTTTACCTCATCTACTAATGTTCCTTTCACCTTCTTGTTGTAATCTTAATCTGGTGGTTTTCTGAAGACAATGGTGCTTCCTTTGTAGCCCTCTTAAATGCTGTTCAGAGGACCTTGAGGCAGGACATCTTTGTCATTTACAGGTCCTTTTATTCCCATTTTCCATCAAAAACTCTTTAAAGGGTCGAAATCACATTAAGTCAGATTTTATAACTTTTGACTTATACTTTTAGCAGTCATACTGCACTCCTAATTGTTCAGCCTCATTCATGATGGAGAATATCCTTAATTCCAACTTCAGTCATCACAAATTCTGATCACAGCCTTCTGTGTTTCAAATCCAGTAATCCATTACACTGCTAGTATTTTTAAATCTTATCAGACTTTCTGAGCACTAACCAATTGGGCCCTCATCAATGACTATCAAATGCACCTTGTCTTGCTCATAATGTTGCTGGACTACTGTTCAAGATGCCTGTTTCCAACTTGCTTTTCTCTTCTACAGTCTTCCAACATGTTTACCTCCTTTTTTCTCATCACATCTACAACCTCTTGTATAGAACTGATATCCTCTCTCTCTCTCTCTCTCTCTCAAAATAAATGACCAATAATAACCACTACACTTATATTCTGAACTCCTCCTTCTGTAAAACCTGAGTTCTTTCTTCTGGAAATTACCCCCTCTCTATAGGACCATCCCCATCATCATTTAAACATGCTATAAAATCTTCCATCTTGATGAATTTCCAATATTAAAATAAACACTCCTCCCTTATCACGTCTCTTTCAAGTCGTGTTCTCATTTTCTCCCATGTTTTATATCAAAAATCTCTATCTCAAAGTTCTCGTCTCCTTTTTTCCTCTTTAACTCTTGCCTTTTCCTTACCCTCTCCCTTGTTGGAAACAACTCTTCTTATGATGAGTACAATTCCATTCCACCAAATCAAGGGCTGAACTATCTGTCTTCATTGGGCACAAATACTGAAGAGCATTTAACATAGGTGATCATTCTCCTTTTTTGAAAATGCATTCTTTGGCTTTCTTTTCTTTTTTTGGAACCAGGGATTGAACTCAGGGGCACTCAGTCACTGAGCCACATCCCCAGCCCTATTTTGTATTTTATTTAGAGACAGGATCTCATTGAGTTGCTTAGCACCTTGGCCTTTCTGAGGCTGACTTTGAACTCGTGATCCTCCTGCCTCAGCCTCCTGAGCCGCTGGGATTACATGTGTGCGCCACCACACCCGGCTGCACTCCTTGGCTTTTAAGGTACATTCTCCTGGCTTTCCTCTCACCATCATTGCCTGGTTCTTTTTAATCTCCCTTGCTGGTTTTCCTCTTCTTCCCTGGAGTCCTCCAGGTTTCATCCCTCAGACTGCCTATCTTTTCTTTCTTCAGTCTTTCCTTAAGCAAATTTATTCAGTCTTGTGGCTTGCAACATCATTTGTGTAATAATAACTTCTGAGTCTGGAGCGCCTGTTTAAACAGCAAACTTACATACAGTATTCACCTCACCTATATGGTATTTCCACTCTGATGACTAAAGTAATGTCAATCTTCACTTTGTTGTTGTTTGTGGCACTGTGAATTAAACCTAGAGCTTCACACATCATAGGCAAGCACCCAGACCCAGGAATGTCAATCTTAACATATGAGACAACAAGCTTTTGATATACGACCCAAAACCTGTGACTTGCAGTTTTCCTCATTTTAGTTAGTGCGACCATATTGAACCTACCTGTATGATACAAAAATAATCTCCCATTTCAAGATTCTTAAGTGCTAGGCATGATGGTGCATGCCTCTATTCCTAATGACCCAGGAGGCTGAGGCAGAAGAATCCCAAGTTTGAGATGAGCCTCAGAAATTTAGAGAACCCTATCTCCAGATAAAAAATTAATAAAAGGAGCTAGGGATGTAGCTCAGTGGTAAAATGCCCCTTGGTTCGATTCTCAATTTTAAAAAATCCTTTTTATAATCACAGCTACTAAATCCTCTTTGTCATATAAAGTAATATATTTACAGGTCTCAGGGATTAGGACATGGACATCTTTGCCAGAGGGTACTAATATTTTGTCTACCACAGGAATTAATGAAATATGATCATGGAATATCTACAAGGGATCAAAAAGCATGATGTTGGCTAAACTTCAGATAGATGAGTCAAGTACCAAAATATTAGAATGCTTTGGAAGCAGAGAGAACAAAGATTTTCAAGACAGAAAAATTGGTCCAACATGGTTGAATGCTGGGAAAGTGTGGTCAAAGATAAGAAGAAACAGAAGTTCAGGATTTGGTAATGAAGACACCACAGGTGGGGTGCCAGAAAATAATTTGTCAAGTTTTGGTAGAGGAGCCAGATTTTAAGTAACCAAAAAATGAGTGAGCATTTTTTAAAGGCTAGGTATTAAATTTCTTCCTATTAAGAAAAACATTTTGGTGACAGCCATTATGGGAAGGAGGTATTGTAGAGGTAATCTGGAGTAAGAAACAATGCCATTATTCTGCAATATTTATTTTTCTAAGAATAACTAGAGTGAAAACTTCAGGCCTTCATTCTGCATGAAATAATAGGCAGGAATATAAGTGACTCAGTGGCATGGAGAGAAGCAGAGCTGAGCAAGAACATTGGTTTACGCCAGCTTAAAAGGTCACTGCCATGGAAGGGCACCCTGTCGGCATATTAGCTGTAAACTCTCCTCCTGATTCAATGTAATGGATTTTAAAGCTGATGCCTTGCCAAATTGATTCATAAGATGAATTGCTGCAAAAGCTGAGTCGAGCTTTTGAGTTCTGAGTATAAATGGGCAAAGATTATGGGCACCATCCTTTAGCCTGATTCTGCTGCCTACTTGCTGCCCTTCCCTCCTTTCTCCGGTTCTACAACCTCTAATTGCTGAGGGAGGGTCTGGGCTGGAAGCATGGAAAAAACAAATGCAGTCATAGAAACCTGGAGGCAGAGACATTTTTGTAGTGAAAATGTCACTGAATAAATACACCCAACACAGTATATTCTCAAACAGAAAGTTATCCATTATTCCCTAGTAATAATGAAATTCACATGAGAAGATGTGTAATGCAGTGATTCAGTTAGGTTTTTCCAATGATCAGCTGCATTACCCCGAGAGTTGCTTAACCTCTCTGAGTTTCATTTTTGTCATAATGAAAGTAATAATAGCTAATTTAAACATCACAGATGACCTAACATGAAAAAGCAAGGATAATAATGACAGCAATTCAAATAATAGCTGCCACTGGGAACAATAAGTGTCAGGTACAGTCATAACCATTTTATATGCATTAGTTCATTTATTCTTACAACAACTTCATGATGTGTGTATTATTTTAATCCTCATTTTACAGATGAGGGCTCTGAGGTACACAGAGGTCAGTGTCCAACTTGTGGATAGAAGAGCCAAATTCGTGATAGGTGCACAATTAATGATGAGTGCATTAATGAATATAATATGTTGATTTTTAAATAAAATGCCCAGAGCTCTGAAAGAGATGATTTGTATGAGAAAATTATAACTTTGAATCTTTTGAGCAAATTATTTTATTTTCAATGGTATCCTTTTATTTTACTGATATTCCATCTCTTTCTAACACAAGGGTTCATTCTGATGGTTCCTATATTCCTTTTGTAGACTGTACTCTTCTCTTTTGACATTTATTCCAAGTTGGTTAAAAACACTGCTTGTTCACATCTGCAAACAAAGCTCTCCATAGTATGAAAATGGCATTTGTCATGGCAACGAAATTTCAATCCATAAAACCCTGTACCCAATGCATCTTTACCAGGACTCTCTCTTGTTTGTGAAGAGAAATATAATCATGCACTTCTTCTAAAGAAAATGAATAGTCACTCAATGAAGATACCTCATTTCTAAGCAGGTCACACCAAGAATGAATATCAAAAGGGCCTTAGAAGCCAAACAGAGGACTAAATGAAGATTAAGTTCACATTTCCATTTCTCACCAATTATATCTGTCAAAGGATGAAATTACAACAATTTAGTTTAAAGATCTTAATGGACTTTATTTTTTATTCTAGAATTAGGAAATACTTCATCCCATAAAATAGAATAAGTGTTCCAATAGGCTGAACCAAGGAGATTGGTTTTATAGCAGAAAGGGGCAGAAACAAAAAATAAATTCAGATTAGTTATTTAAAAGTTACTTTCCCTGTAAGGCAGGGACAAAGAGAATAATAGAAAGATAACCATTCTGTTAATATCAGGTTATTTCAGATTCCTTTTTTATGTGTGTAAAGATTAAGGGAGGGCTGGTGGGATGGCTCAGTGCTATAGCATTTGCTCAACATACATGAAGCCCTGAGTTTGAATATGAGCACTGAAAAAAGAAAAGCACAAAAAACAAAATTACCAATTGCCAAGTGATGCACACCTGCAATGCCAGCAACTTGGGAGGTTGAGGCAGGAGGATTGCAAGTTCAAGGCCAGCCTCAGCAATTTAGCAAGACCCTAGGCAATTTAGCTAGACCCAAATTAAAATTTTGTATATATATATATATGTGTGTGTGTGTGTGTGTGTAAAGGGGGGCGCTGCGGTTGTGTCTCAGTGCCCAGCATTCCTGGTTTAAATTCCCAGTAGCAAAAAAAAAAAAAAAAAGATTAAGGAACTTCACCATGATACTTACTAAAACTGTCCTATTTGGAAAATTTGGCTGTTACTTCTATAACCCTCATTTCTGAGATTCTCAGATAAATAGGTTAGTTTTAGCTTGGTGATGTGGAACTTCAGTGCGATAGACTCCATTTTGATGTTTAGACTGCTCTATTGAGCCTAGTGTAGGAGCTTAGTCCAAAACAATGTCCTCCTTTAATTTTTATTTAAGACATCTATTAATATGGTTATGGGATAAATTGAGTTAGTCTGTCTAAAGACAGATGAAGATGATTATGTCTCAATCAACAGAAGTTGACCCTATTTCAACTCTATGAAGCCATCACTCTGCATTTAGAAGAAAGGCTATGATTTGCTTCCTTGTTCTGGATAAACAAGCCAATGATTGTCCCTTTATTCATCTTATTACTGCTTACTTTCTTAGGAATGCAAATACTTAAGTTACACACTTAAACTATCCGTTGTTTTCCCTTGTAGTTTAATACTTAATTCTATCAATAACACAATGTGTCCCAAAGAAAATCCTATGAAGTAAGTTGGCTTGTAGGGTTGAGGGATCAGGCAGGCTAGCTCCTTCAGTATAAAACACAGCAAACAGCACAGATACCAGAAACCCATCTTCCAGTGTAAGGGATAAAACCCACATGAAACCAATAATGATAATCATAACCATAAGGATAATTATAAAAATCCAACAATGATCACTAGCATAATAATTTATTATGAAATAAATCACTTCAGAATGACTATGTAAATACTGAGTGAAAAGGGAGAGATACAAATTAAGCAATGCTAAGAAGAGAATATGAGATGGAGTCAAAGGGAGTGAGAAAATAATTTCGGTGGGCAGGAAATCTTTTTGGCTTATAGAGTGAGAGGTAGGGTGGAATAGGAGACTCTAAACAAGGGAACACTGTGATATACTGAAGATTGGACTAGGTCAGAAGGAGGTTTTGTTGATGGTTAACACAACTGCATGTTCAATTGATATTTAATTAATAAATAATAAATTAATTAAAGAGTTTTGACATAGATGGGGAGGTGTGGGTGGAGCAAGGATACTTTGCAAAAATTTGTAAAGAGGAGCATGAGTGTTGAGGATAAAAAGTAAGAAGGAACTGTCCCTTCACATTTGGTATCCCTGAGAAAATAAAAGACACAAGCAAATTGTATCATAGATCACTGGAACCCTTCTTCAGTATCTAATGATTTGTTAATGGGGTGTGGGGTGCAGCATCCTGATTGGTTTCTGATGTGCTCCTGTGAGAAAGTCATGGTGGGCTGGGGATATGTACATCATGTGAACTTGGGTCCAAAAAAAATGAAGGGAGAGCACTGGATATACCCTACAATAATTGTCACCTTAACCAGACCAGAATGAAAGAAGCAAGTGATCTTTGATTCCAGGGCCTCACTAAGTTGCTGAGGCTGGCCTTGAAATTGCAATCATCCTGTCTCATCCTCTCAAGCTGTTGGGATTACAGGCATGTGCCAATGTGTCCAGTTCTATCATGTTCTGGTTATTTTGAGAAAGCATCAGCTTAGTGGGCTTGAGGTCAATCTGACTGATGTACATAAGATTAACACAACACTCTGGTTCTGTTCTTAAGATTTTCTACAGAATATATTGATGAACTCTTTTTCTCATAATGAGAGGAATTACTTCTTTATTCCACTTTTGCTAAATCCCTCCTATTGATCAAAGTTACAGAGACAAAGGGACCCAATACCCACACTGTAGGAATACTCTGTTTAGTGAGTATGCCAATGTCCTTGCTCTGTGTCCTGAGAGGTGAACCATTAACAGCCTCCCTTACCCTCTGGCTTCCTTTTGGGTTCTGACAATGAAGAAAGTTTGGCAGGAGGAGCAAGAGCAAGGTAGAGAGGTTTTTTATTTCTTTCCCCCTTGGCCTTCTTTTTGAAGGACCTGTCAGCAGCCATCCCAAATGATCCCGTAGGTCTCTACCTCTTGGCAGCAGCTCCATCTCTAAGACCCTTCAGGCCAATGGCAAGTAATATGTAATAGGTTCAGATCTCTGTTACCTGCTCTGGGTACTGTGCCATCCCTTATAGCTTCCCCACCTCTTAGTAATAGTTATTCATTAAGCTTTCATTCAATATTTTAACCTGAGCCAGCCATCTGTTTCCTGCTGGCTCAGGTTAAAATATTCCTAGATACCATATGTAAGAGGCATGAAATATTTTTTCTATCCCAGAATATTGGTAATTAAATTTAAGCTAAGACAGAATAAAACAAAATTTTTAAAATATCAAAAGAAATAAAATATGTTCCACCCTCAACAGCCATATATACCATAAATCATTATTGCTTTAAGTAAAAACTGGCATTAAGTTTAATTAATAGTTCAGTTGAATAAATGATTGGGATAGAGTCAAACTAAAAAGCTTCTTCTCAGCAAAGGAAACAATCAGCAATGTGAAGAGAGAGCCTTCAGAGTGGGAGAAAATCTTTGCCACACACACTTCGGACAGAGCACTAATCTCCAGAATCTACCAAGTACTCAAAAATCTTTACACCAAGAACACCAATAACCCAATCAATAAATGGGCCAAGGAAATGAACAGACACTTTACAGAGGAAGATCTACAAGCAATCAACAGATTTATGAAAAAATGTTCAACATCACTCGTTATAAGAGAAATGCAAATCAAAACCACCTTAAGATTTCATCTTACCCCAATTAGAATGTCTTTTATCAAGAATACAGGCAACAACAGGTGTTGGCGAGGATGTGGGGAAAAGGGTACACTCTTACATTGCTGGAAGTTATTTAATTAGAAGTTTAATTAAATAGGATTGATAGAAGCAAAGCCAGTTTGAAATAATCAAAGTTCTGAATTAAAGAATTATATATATTATTCTATATGTGTAGACATATGAATTAATGGCTAACCATAGATTCTTGAACAGAGGTTCATCTACATACTTTTCAATTTTAGTGAACATTTTCATTCTCTCAAACACATGCACGCCAAATCCTTTCATTTAAAAGGAAAAGCATAGTCTCTGTATTTTTATTCCTATTATTTTTGTCACCAACATTCTGTTTATAACTAACAAACTTCAGCAGAGCTGTACATGCACAGTAATTCTGAAGAGGGATTTAAAAGTTTTGTGTTCAGTACTGTTCAGGTATTATAAGGTTCAATTGGAAGGAAGATTATCTTTGATGTGGGATTTTTAAGATAATTTGAAGTTATTGATATTAAACAGGCCCTGTATATTTGGAAAGAACTTCACTAAAGAACCCTCACATTCTGATTCTCTGGAGAACCAGCCATGCACAAGGACCTGAGATCAGATGCTGATATTAGTTACTTATTTCTACAGATCTCAGATCTCTACATCTCTACAACTTCTGGACTACCTACCCTTGAAAACATGATTTAAGTTCTCAAAGCAAAGTTTCTTCATTTAGAAAATGGGAGTAGTTATGATAATAAACTAACACATCTCTGACTCTCATACATGGGTTCTTCCACAGTAAGTTCAGTAATGTTGGATATTATTATGTAAAAATTTGATAAAGGACTAACTCCTGCTTCTACTTCATGTTTATAGAACAAGTGATTTCAGGAAGCCTCTTCATTTCCATTCTTGCTATATGTATTCTATGAAAACCAATGACTCTGCATTTGTGTCATCATCTAACCCTGAGCAGGCACTGAAGGTAGGTGGTTTTCTGAGCCTGTGAGCAGATTGGCTCACAGTGATTGCAATGGTAATAACTCAACATGCAGAACTTTCTCTCCATCTCGATGTTGTGAAATGAGATATTCATTTATGAACATTACAAATTTGCTGGTTGCTTTTATCTCAAGTCACCTATAAAGTCACTCTTAAATTTCCTTTTTCAGTATTAGAATCAGAAGGGGGAAAAGGAGGGTGAAAACTTCTTTAGTTCTAGAAGGGTAAAATGGCAAGCATGGCTATTTCATCTCTATTAGGACAAAAATAGCTGTTGGGATACATTTTCCACTCATCAGATTTCAAAGGGAACTTTCAGCAGACAATGATGTCATTGGGGATTTATTAACAAGAATGGAAACCAGCACAGGTGGAAGGGAGTGAAGAATTTTCAGAGGAAACAAAGAATGAATTGAGAATTCCCAAGTCTGGTCATAGTCTCTCTTCATTATTAAGGTGCATTAAATGCAAATAGCATTTGCTAGGTGCAAATAAAAAGATGCAGAGGTGTGTCATCATGTAATGTAGTAAAGTATAGAGATGCTGAAATAACAGATTATAGAGATTCAATAATGAGGTTATCAGACACTGCTGGTGCTCTCCCTTGATCCCCTCACATCCCTTTTACCATTTACATGAGCCCTTCCTGAGTTTTGGTTTGTTTTGCCTCTAAGGACCCATAGCTTCCATGTCCTTTGGAGAGAAGGTTCCCTGGCTATTTAAAATAGCCACTTTGCCTTAACAGCCTGAAATGTCTTTTATCTTCCAAGGAGTGCTTAGCCAGGTGCTTAGCCAGACAGGCAGCTGTGGGGATTTCTAGTTCCCTTGCTTTAGGTCAAGAGAAATTCAGAGGTATAACTGACCCTCTAGAGCTCCCCTGTGGGATTACACTGAGGCTTGGGATTTGCCTGAAATCTCCCGTTTTGGTTTGATGGGGGTTCTTCTCCTCCCTGTCCTGTTTCCCCACTCCCTAGCCAGTTTGTTTCTCTCCCTCTCTTCCTTCCTTCCTTCCTACAAGCCAGACCTTTATATTTTTTTTATTTTGAGACAGTCTTGTTGAGTTGCTTAGTGCCTTGCTAAGTTGCTGAAGCAACTTGCTGCCTTTGAACTCGTGATCTTCCTGCCTCAGCCTCCTGAGCCACTGGGATTACCGACATGCACCACCATGCCTGGCTACCTTACCAGTTTCTGCTGGGAGCACTTCCTTCAGAAATTACACACACGCCTTCATCTTTACTCCTGCATCTGGGGAACCCCATCTAAGTCATAGGGGTATGTAAAGAAATTGATGGAAATACAGAGGAAAGAAAGAAAAATTTTGAGAGAGGATGTTCCATAGAAGAAATGACACTTGGGTTTGTCTTTGCATCAAAAACAACCTTTAAATAAAAAGATGGAATGAAGAGACACTCTACCCAAAAAACTACTAATGAATTAAGACACCATGAACATAAAGTTTGGGAAAGAGAGTATGGCCTGGTGTCAGTCATTTTATTTTCTGATCTGGGCCCCTCCCCTTATGAGATCATAGATAATTTACTTGATATCAACATGTGTCAGTTTCTAATCTGTAAAATGGGAATAAAGTATATATTTGCCTCGTAGCCAGACATAGTGGTGCACACCTGTAATCCTGGCTACTCAGAAGACTGAGGCAGAGAATCACAAGTTTAAGTCCAGCTTGGGCAAACTAGTAAGATCCTATCTCAAAATTAATGGACTAGGGATGTAGCTCCATGGTAGAGCACCCCTGGGATTGATCCCCAGTAGTGTAAAAAAAATAATATTTTTTATCAGGATAGAATGAAATAGCGTTTGTAAATACTTAACAAAATGCCTGGCACAAAGTGAGTGCTCCATAAAATTTTATTTTTATTATTACACTTGATAAGACCAAAGGAATGGAGGAAATATAGAATATAAGCCTTCTGAGGAGGTAGACTACAGAGTCATATGAATATCCTAGTATAGCATTTGGAATTTATTTTATTTTTAGTCATTAAAATTTCCTTAAACATTCACATGCCTTGGTATTTTGACCCTTCCTTCTAGTTACTGGAGGAAAAGGATATGTTAAACATCGAGGTTACCATTCACCCTCTACCACCTGGGATGTTATAGAAGCATACACAAAAAAGTCAGGGGTCAGACAAGACCCCAATAGGACTTTATTAACAACTTAGCAGTTGATCCCAATAATATTCAAGTAGCAGTCTCTCAGGTGAAATGCAGATTTTAAAATATGATTTGGGGTTAAAGCTAAAATGGAACTTCCTAATCCTTATCTTAAACCCTGATCTAGAGACCCACCTGCTTCAATGGTATGAATGACCATACAGTGTGGACTCTAGGCCTGTTTATTACTTATTTTGTGCAATGCCTGAGCACCAAATGCTGTTTAACTATCAATGATTATCAGTTTTATTATTACATATTTTTAAAATAATGAGATATTTTCAGAACCTTTTGTTTAAAATGTGATATTAAAACATCCTGGTTTGGTGGGGATGCATATATACACAATTCTAGTAAAACTGTCAAGAGCAGTATGGAAACAGAAGGTGACCAGAGCACTCCTAGCATGGCAGAGAGTTGCATTCACAGAGAGAACACTGTAAATGATGAAGGTTTTAAGAGGCATGTTCAGATTCTTGTTTTCAACCACCCTCTCTCCATAGTGCTTATGAGGAGCCTACATGCACAATTGTAAGAAAGCTTCCAAAAGCAGTATGAAAATGGAGCCAACCAGAGAAGTCCCAATATGGCAGAGTTTTCCATTCAGAGAGAGAATACTGTGCCTGATGAAGCTTCCAAAATGCTTGTTCAGATTCTATCCAATGAACTGTGTGGTCAAGGACCCAAGAGCAATCTCACATATCCAGTAGCAGGAGCTCTGCCTCATTTGTTTATTTCAAGGAAGCAAGAAGTTCAAGGGTGACTATCAACTTTCTAACTAGAATCAAAAGCATAGGCAAAAATGAAACATAAAATGACTTTACTAATGATGCTTTAAAAATTCTTTATAGAATTTTAATTTCCCTGAACTTTTTTACTTTTACATTTTTAAATAGTAAATTTTATTTCCATTTTACCAGTGAAATATTTTTTATAATTCCTTTTAGGACAACAATTATGTCATTTCTTCCTCTTTTAAGTTTTCTATTTCCTGAGTTTTCTTTATTTCTTCTAAATTCTCATTTTGGTTTTTCTTTGTTTGTTTTGTTTTGTTTATCAGATTATAGATTTTCCTGGTGAGATTGGTGGTAGCAAGGAAGAAGTAGAAGAATTCCATTGGTAATAGCAGAGAAAGAAAGAGTAGCAAGAATTTATAGATGAAATGAATCAGAATGGGGTGAGTGTGAGACAAAGATTAAATTTGGGTAAAGAGCACTAGACATGAAAATGTTGCTTTCAGACTGATGCATTTGGACTAGAGAGTCTTACTCAAAGGCTGAAGAGGCTGAAGTAGAAAGTTGGGCAGTTTCTGGTACAGATCTCAGGGTCTACATGGTGGATGGAGCCTACTAGGGAAAACTTTCAGATAACTG
Source organism: Glaucomys volans (assembly GCA_020662805.1). Taxonomy (NCBI): domain Eukaryota; kingdom Metazoa; phylum Chordata; class Mammalia; order Rodentia; family Sciuridae; genus Glaucomys; species Glaucomys volans. The sequence continues at coordinate 114,793 of JAJEJO010052847.1, read as the reverse complement.
GAAGTCAATGAAATGAGAGTCAGGAAGAATCACTTTAGAGGTTCTCTATACCCTTATCAGTATCTAATCTGTTATTGAAGAGGGGAGCCAGAATCTTCAAGGAAGGTAAAGTTTCCACATAAAGGGTCTGAGGCCTCTGCCTAAAATGAAGTCTTGATATGAAAAAGAACACAGAAAAGGAATTGACAAAGAAGCACATTCCTAGATACAGGGTCATGTTTGCTTGGGAGAAGCCAGGGAATATTGTTGTCCTGTAGTAATCATGGGGTATTGGTTTCAGGACCCCCCCACAGATACCAAAATTCATGGATGTTCAAGTTCCTTATGTAAAATGGCATAGTATTTACATATAACCTAGGCACACCTTTGCATATAGTTTAAATCATCTTTAGATTACTTATAATACCCAACACAATGCAAATGCTATGTAAATTGTTGTTATAATGTATTGTTTGGGGAATAATGACAAGAAAAATCTGCACATGTTTAGTACAGATGCAATTTTTTTTTCCAAATTCCTTCGTTCCATGATTGTTCAAAGCTGCAGATGAGGACTTGCTGATTGAGAGAGGTCAACTATACTGAACATTGTCCTGAGTCTGAATGGGCTACAAGAAAAAACAAAAGTCCAGTCCCAGCCTGAACTTGCTCCTGTGATAAACTAGATCTCTTAGCTTGCTCAGATTTGACTGAGGAAATGGGCTGGAACTGAGCCAAGATATGAGGCCCATCAATAAATCTAGTTATAAGAGCTAAGGAAGGCAAAAGCAGGTGAAGTGAAACAGCAGGCTAACATCACAATCTTGACCAGCAGTGGGCAGGGCCAAATGAACCAATGAATCTTGAATTTCACTATGCATCAGAATCACCTGGAGAGTTTATAAAAATATAGTTGCCCAGACTCCACACCAGAGATGTGGATTCTATTTCCCTAGGATAAGATTAAAGCATATTTATTTCCTTGATAATCCTTTAATTTTAGAATAGTTTTCGACTTAAAGAATTACTGCAAAATAGTACTGAGAATTTCTGTTTAACCAACACCAAGTTTGCCATATTATTAACATCTTACATTGGTAAGGGACACTTAAGACAATTAATGAACCAGTGTTGACACATTACTATTAAATAATGTCCAGTTTTATTCAGATTTCCTCAGGTTTTCCCTAATTTTTTTTTTCTGTATCAACATCCCATCCAGGATACCACCTCATATTTAATTATGTCTGCTTAGACTCCTCTTGGGTATGACAATTTCTCACACTTTGCTTTTGATGATGATGGTTTTGAGGACTACTTGTTAGGTATTTAGTAGATTGTCCCTTAGTTGGGACTTTTCTGATATTTTTCTCATGATCTGATTTGGATGATAGATTTTGGAAAGAAAGACCACAGGTAAAGTGCTCTTCTCTATGTATTATATCAATCAATGGTGCAAGCTATCAACATGACTTTCATCATTGATATTGTTCACAACCTCACTGAGGTACATCGGGTTTCTCTATTGCATAGCTACTCCTTTTTCCTTCTTTCTATATTCCTTCTCCTTTTCTCTTGGAAGAAAGTCACTATGTATACTCCACACTTGAGGTGTGGTGAATTATATGCCATTTCCTTCAGGGTAGAAGACCCACTACTTTTTTAAAATCATGATAAAATATATGCAACACAAAATTTACCATTTTAACCCTTTTATGTTATACTTACTTTTTTAAGTTTCCCAGTAATTCTAATGTGCACCCAGGCTTCAAAACTGCTCAAATACATGGAGTGAGGGGACAACCAAGAGACCCTGAGGTATTTAGAACCCCCCTGAACTTCAAACAATATGTTGACATCTCTAGTGGATGGTTTGTTAAGTCACATTGACCCTAACTCTCTGCTGATTCCTGCAGTTGCTGTAGGCTGATCTGGGCAGGTGGATGCTGAAGAGGGAGGAGGTCCCAATTCAAGTGGAAACCTGCATAGGTTAGCCCATTTTCTGTTGCTTTAACAGAACATCTGAGACAGAAATTTATGAAGAAGAGAGTGTTTTGGCTTATAGTTTCGAAGGTTGGAAAGTCTAAGATCAGGCAGCTGCATCTGGTGAGAGCCTATTGTTGCTTCAACTCATGACTGAAAGTGGAAGGAAAGTAGAAGAATGGAGAAGAAAAGCAAACAAATGTCCAAGAAGTCAAACGTGCTGTATAAAACCTTGTGTTTACAGTAAATAGTCAGATCCCATGAAAGTTGAACTTGATTAACCAAGAAAGACATTAATCCATTTGGGAAGGCTCCAACCACATGCCCCAAACATCTCTCACTCGGCCCCATCTCCCAATACTACCACATTGAGGAATTATGGATCTAACACAGGAACCTTTAGGGAACACACTCAAACCATAGTACTGCAATAAATGAGTAAAGAAAGAGACTTTATCTTCATATCTATGTATTCCCCATTGCCTCAAACATATTGCTTGGTACAGAATATAAGAGACAGTTTACTAGCCAAGGAAAATACTTCATTTATAACACACTGTCAAATTTCACAACCTGCTATAGGTAAACTTAGACTCCCCTAACATCCAGTTTGCAGAGTTATGACCTGTCTCAGATAACCCCCCTCTTTAAATCATATGCTCAACCTCTTCTCATTCCCATCTTTGACCCTTCTGTGGACCCCTCCAAAAAAAAAGGGGGGTGGATCGGAGCACAGAATGCTTTGAAGAAAAATAGAAAAGACATTACTTCTCTGTAAAACAAAAACTACTACTCAAGAGACCTAAGAATAGGGATAAAAAGAGAGTCTCTATCCAGAAGCAACTTTTCAATTAAAGTTTCCTTGCCTCTCAGTAAGCATATGTTGAATTAAGGCCACAAATGTGATGATCTGTGAGGATACTAACACAAGAGATTGGATTAAATATAGGACCAGGCATTTGACTATAATAAAGAAGAAGTCTATAGAGATTAAACATGCTTCAGCAACATTTGGTGATTACTTTGAATACTAAAGAAACAGAAGAGAGGAAAGGGTCAATTATTACTCTGAGATGCCCTTGCTGGTTGACAGAATTTTTCTAGTAGTGCTGTCTCCCACTGTGACAGAAAAGCTTAAGCATGGGGAGATGATGTCAGAAGAAAAAAATGAAGGCTTTAGTCATCATTGCTTTTAGTGTCCAACTGTGAAGAGCCAAGGAAGCAGAAATAATCGCAATTCAGAGGACGGTGAAGAACGTGGTAGCTGTGGTTTGTGGAGTAAAGCAGTGGACGAGTCACTAGTAGAAAAGGTTGTATAGGGGAGAGGAGAAATTGCATTTACAGACTGTGCAGTAGAAGAGGATAGCAGGGTGAGACAAATCAGTGCAAATAATAACATAGCCAGTGAGAGGCAGAACATCTACTGAGGGGAAGTAGTTTCGCAATGCTGTAGAGCTAAGCCTGAGTTTGCAAAACAGGAAAGGAACTTTTGTAAACACAAATTCCAATAACTGCAGCTATTTCTGAGATCTTTTGTTCATGCAAAATTCCAAAGACAGCAACAGGGATTCAGTTGTGTGAAGATGGAAGCTAAATTCAGGCTGAAGAGGCAAGCAGCCTAGAAATTACGAGATCTGGAGGGACCAAGCCTATAAAGCTATTATTTGGTCGAAAATAAGCTAGTATTGTTGCTGTATTTTGATTGGTTAGCAGTCTCCTCTTCTGAAATAATTCAGAAGAATGTGCCTAAGTAACTGAAGAGGACGGTCATGGCAGAAGCAGTCCTCTCTTGGCAAGGTTTCTGAATGAGCTCAGAAGTCTGCAGGCAGCAGCAATGGGGGCATAGCATCCCTTCTGCCTAGGGCACCTAGAGACACCATTTGTTTTCATTTCCACCTAATGAAAACAAATAGAGGCAGTCAGCTCCAGGGAAAAGAGACCCTCTCTGGCTCCTATAAAGGACCAGAGTCTGCTCTTTGGGAGGGCTGTGATGGACAAGCCCATTAGTATGGAACATTTAAATAACTGGGAGAATTTCCAGAATTCACAGAAAGCACCCTGGCCTGTGGCCACTTAAGTGCATCTGCATAGCCTCTCTATCCCTACTTCACACACACACACAAACACACTTACACACATACTATAAAAAGAAAACAAAGAACAAATTCTGCTTTCTCATTCTATTTCTCTGCACTTATTGCTGTTTCTCATTTAAAAAAGGAAAATAAGAGACAAATATTCTCCATTTTATGAATACCACTGGCAATTGATAGAAAGTTTTGAAAGATTTTCCACAAGACTTTGAAAGAAAGGCATTTGTAAGTATAAGATTCCTGTATATTTTAATGTATTTGTAAGTATGCATTCCAATGGGAAATCTATTTTCAAGGCACTCTCCACTTTTAACGTGTAATGAAAAAAATTCTGTGTTCTTGATATTAAAATCCATCCCTCATATCCTTTCTCTCACCCAAATAAGGACTTTGGGAAAACGATAGAGGTATCTAAGAGGAACGTGGTATAACGTTTTAAGATGTAGAACAATGAAACGCTCAAAGAAAATGAAATCCTCAAAGAAAATATCCACTTTTAATCATGTGTTGAAGAGTTGGCTCTGTTTGGAGAAACTCCTATGAAGGACAGAGTATGAATTCAAAGTCTGATGTGAGGTAAGAGCTGAGGAATCAAACAAAATGTGAGCTGCCCAACAATGTTTTTACTTCATTTGAGTTTCAGTACCTTCTCTTCAAAGATTGTATTTACTCACCTTATCTCTTGGCAGCTCCAAAATTTATTGGTGATTACTTGCCTCCTAGAAGAAGAACTTAGAGGAGGATATCTATAATATTATATCATATAAACCAATAGCAAACAAAAATCTCCATAGGTTGTTTCAACTGTAAAGTCGATTTACAAATAAAGATAAAGATATTAGCTAACTCAAACAATTAGTTCCTAGACAAATGGTCAAAATCCTATCCCATGGCCTGAGGAAAAACTGCCTCTGCTGCTCCTGTCAACCACTAAATGCCAAGAATTTGACACTACAGCAAACATTACTGTTGCCAGCTAAAATGTTGCTTCTGCATCAGGAACTCAAATTTGGAAATGCCTTGGCTATTATCTGTACTGGCACAAGACTGTTTCCTTTTTTATTTCCAAATATAAGTCTCTAAGAGATATATCTGATTCATGGAGTCTAAGTCACATTGCTTGCTGCAAAGGGGGCTGGATATTGGAATTCAGATTTTAATACTGTGGAGGGAGGACTCGTGAGATGGAAGTTTTCTCAAATATAAGAAGGCTTTTCAAAAGATGATGAGAAGCTATGATTATAACAGAGGTCTACTAAAACAGATGGCTACATCTTCTTTTTCTGGCATTCTTATTTGTGTTTCAGTCACTTCTTTAGTCCATGATTTCATCAGCTAGATCCCATACTATTTTTCTCAATATTTTTATACTTGAATGTCTGAATGTATAAACAACTGGCTCTCATTCCACAATTTGAGTTGTATTGACCAGATTAAAAGTTTACTGGTGAATTCTCCAAACATTCTTTTTTTTTAGTTAACCAGAAACACTACCCTATTTCAAACATATGGTGATCTGTGACACCTTTTTAACTTGACTATCCTGTGCTTCTGCCTTTTTAAAAGACTTTCTTTAGCACTATCAACACTTTTGCCCTGTCTTGAACAAGAATTGCTTCCTGTGCCACATATTCTCTCTTGCACAGATTTTGGGATCTACACAGCACAGCTATGGCTTTACATGTCTAAAGGTCTATACTTAATGGAAGAACTTGGGGACAAAAGGGAGCATCTGTTTCAGGAATAACCCAACACTTAAACAACAAAAACAATGGCAAACCAAATCCCATAAAAGAAAAAATGTGTTCCACACCCACTGAATGTATTTACATTGTACTTGACAAGTATATTGGCAAGGTATTGGGAGGTAAATAATAGAAAGTTGGTGGAAATGTGCAGTAAGAGGACAAGGGCAAGAGCTTGCACCAGCTGTGTACCTAGAAGGGGTTTTGTGAGGGGAATGGAAGGTGTCATATTTGAGGTCATAGTTTGCATATCTTAGGAGCACCCCATGTTTCTGCCCGTGTCTTTCATTTAAAATTCTTTGCATAAACAGAGAAAATGTGGGAAAATGTTCAAATCCATGACATCTTGGAAGAAGGGTGTATGGAATCCTTTGTACTATTTTAGCAACTTTTCTGTAGGTCTGAAATTACGTCAAAATACACATTTAAAACAATATCAAAATATGGACATAATTGCCTATGTACATGCATGAGGGCATGAATGGTGTGACTCTACATCCTGTACAACCAGGGAAATGAAAATTTGTACTCCATTTGTGTCCAATGAATTGAAATGCATTCTGCTGTCATATACAACTAAATAGCATAAATTTAAAAAAATGGATAGAGCACTAATCTCCAAAATTTATAAAGAACTTAAAAAACTTTACACCAAAAATACAAAGAACCCAATCAATAAATGGGCAAAAAACTGGGCAGACACTTCACAGAAGAAGATACACAGGTAATCAACAAATATATGAAAAAGTGTTCAAAATCTCTAGTAATTAGAGAAATGTAACTTAAAACCACCCTAAGATTTCATCTCACTCCAATCAGAATGGCTATTATCAAGAACACAAGCAATAACAAGTGTTGACATGGATGTGGGGAAAAAGGCACACTTGTACATTGTTGGTGGAGTTGCAGATTGGTGCAGCCACTCTGGAAAGCAGTATGAAGATTCCTCAAAAAACTTAGAATGGACCCATATTTTGACCCAGTTATCTCACACCTCGGTTTATACCCAAAGGATTTAAAATCAGCATACTACAGTAATGCAGCCACATCAATATTTATAGCAGCTCAATTCACAATAGCTAGATTGTGGAACAAACCTAGATGCCCTTCAATAGATGAATGGATTAAGAAACTGTGGTATATATACATAATGGAATATTACTCAGCCATAAAGAAGAATAGAATTATGGCATTTGCAGGTAATGGATGGAATTGGAGAATATCATGCTAAGTGAAATAAGCCAAACCCAAAGAACCAAAGGTTGAATTTTTTCTCTAATAAGTGGATGATGATACATAATGGGGGCGGGGGGTGGGGGGTAAGAGAAGAATAGGCAAATTTTGGATTTTTAAAAGGAAACAAGAGGGGGGAGGGGCGGGGAGAGGAAAGATGGTGGAATGAGACAGACATCATTACCCTAGGTACATGTATGATTGCATTAATAGTATGAATCTACATCATGTACAACCATTGAAACAAAAAGTTGCATTCCATTTGTATACAAAGAATCAAAATGCAGTCTGTATAAATTTTTTTAAAATGGTATTAAAGCTGGGTGTGGCAGTGCACACCTGTAATCTCAGCAACTCAGGAGGCTGAGGCAGGAGGATCACAAGTTCCAAGTCAGCCTCAGCAATTTAGCAAGGCCCTAAGCAACTTAGTGAGTCCCTGTCTCAAAATAAAAAAAATATAAAAAGACCTGGGGATGTGGCTCAATGGTTATGTGCCCTGGGTTCAATCCCTGATACCAAAAACACAAACATAAATAAAATAAAAACAGAATAAAAAGCATTTCAGCAATTATGGCTTTATAAATAGTCCCTGATCCCTTAATACCATTTATTTATCAAGTTTGGAGGCAATGTACCTATTTCTATAGAAATTCTCATTCTACTAAGTATTTGACACATTCTTGACATTTTCACTGACAATGTCATATTTACATGTAGAAGAAAAATCAAGCTGAACTCTAACTCTGGGCTCAATTTTTATCAACAAGAACAATAGAGTTTTTAACACATATCTGACAGGAATGTTGGAATGAGGTGATTTTGAACTTCCTAAAAGTGAAATGTTGGCAACAGAAATAAAAGTACCCTAGACTTAACAACATCATATTCTTAAAAAGTTAGGTAGAGTATGGTTATGATCTCATGATCAGGGTTTCTATATGGTGTTCAAGAAAAGTGAGAGGTTCTAGAAATTCTTATAATAAGAAATTAAACTACAGAGAAGTATAAAAAACGAAAAGGGAAAAGGGAATCTAAAGAAAGCAATGGACTACACAGGGGTCCTATGATGCATCCAAAAGATAAAAGGAAGAGAAAAAAACAAAGGGGAATACAGGAGACTGGTGCCAATTTAAGTTTCATTTCTATATTTCCTAATACACAACACTGCAGGATGAAATAAAGGCAGAGAGAATTCAAAAAGCACCTGCTCAGTCATCACAACAGGACAGTGATGTGATTGACAGAAAGACATCAACAGACACTATTATAGAAGATATAAAGTTTCTGCAATGGAAGAAGACATGAAAACACATAGAGGTACCTATAGAAAGCAGAAGTTAATACATTATACTCCCCATTGGAAATAGAATGTCCCCAGTCTCCCAAAGTTCCTCCTACAGCTGCAGAACTAAGGAGAGGTAGCAGGAGAGGCTCCCCTTGCCTGAATTGACACCCTCCTGGCTTCCTACTAGAGAACTTGGCTATGGTCAAGTGCAAATAATTATATAAAAGTGTAAGTGAACATTTGAGTGTTTAGAGCAAGACCCGATAAAGCAGATGTCAATGTCTCCAGATCATTTCCGAGAGGCCTCAGGCTTCAGGTTTGCCAAAGTTATAATTCCTTAATTCATACTGTGACCCAAGATTTGATATTTTTGTACCATAGAATCATTTGTAGGTATGTGAATTTTTGACATTTCAGGCAGACTACAATAACTTGTTGATATATCCAGTGAGAGGACTGCATTGCAAAATTCAATAATGATTCAACTGTGGCTTTTTCTTTAGTTAAACAATTTGCTAAACCTCCCATATTTTTTCTGAGCATATGACTCACATTGGCTTAACTTTTCTTTATGACATATTATATTACATTTCCTTTTCAGCATTATCTTGGACTTATGAGTACATTTAGTGTTTCAGTTAACTGTAGGAATTATTGTTATATTGTTTGGATGTACAAATTGTCTCTATTCTGCCGCAGTAACCCTCTGTTTAGGTCAGTGGTTCCCAAAACCGGCTATGCTTGGAGCCACTTTGGTTGTCACAATTTGGAGAGGAGCACTACCAGCATCAAGGGGGTAGAGCCCAAGGATGTTGCTAAGCATTCTGCAATACTCAGGACAACTCTGCACAAAAAAGAAATTTCCAGCCCAAAAATGTGGTTGAGAAACTGCTTTTTATGCTAACTTTTGTATATTTGTTAACACCATGTACAGACATTTTTAAATGGCCTCTGGAATATACCAGGTACCTCTCAACCAAGTAATTCCTAGGAACTGGAATTTTTGAGGTTTGCTGTTTGCTTGTCTTAGATCTTCATTTTGGGAATGGAAACCCTCCTACCTGAAGGTTCTGCATGGTCCTGCCAAGACCTTTTTCCTGTCACTTTTTCCAAGTGACACTGGTCCATCATCTTTGGCCCAGTCAGCCCTGGAATGTGTTAGGGGTAGGCTCAGCCAGGTCAAAATTTGGCCTCATAGCATCTTCTCATTTAAGCTTATAGTCTTTCAAACCCACTCTCAGGCTTCCTTATTGCCAAATTGGGTAGTTGGGAGGGAGAGGGGCTTCTGTTTCTAATAGCTTACCCAACCTGAAGAAGGACTGGGACACTTCATCCCGTCCTGCCCTCACAGTCTCCCAGTGAGATTGCCCTTCTACCCACTCCCCTTTTGAGCCATGTTATGAACTAAATGATTGTGTCCCCTCCAAATTCATATGTTGAAAGGCTAATGCCCAGTGTGACTGTATTTTAAGAGAAGACACTTAAGGAAGTAATTAAACTTAAATGAGGTCATTTAGTATATAGCCCTGATCTGCTATGATTAGAAAGCAGATAAGAGAAACCAGAGTTCACTTTCTTTTTCACCATCAGAACGCTTGAGGAAAGGCCATGCGAGGATAGAGGGAGAAGGCAGACATCTGCCAGTCAGGAAGAGAGTCCTCACCAGAAACTAAATCAGTCAGAACTTTGATGTTGGACTTCAAGCCTCCAGAACCATGGAAGAATAAATGTCTTTGTTTAACAAACCCAGTCTTTGGTATTTTGGAATGGCAACCTGAGCAGACAAATACAGGCTATCAGTACAAGATTATCTGACTTCTGCTAAATCACTTTGATACTTATTTTTCTAACAACTGTGTACCTATTCTTTGAGAACTCCCTACCTGCTATAGCATTTTTATATCATGTATAGGTGGGTGTGGTTGCATACACCTGTAATTTCAGAAACTTGGGAAGCTGAGGCAGGAGCATTGCAAGTTCAAGACCAATCTCAGCAACTTAGCAAAGCCCTAAGGACTTAGAGACACACTGTCTCAAAAATAAAACATAAAAAGTACTGGGGATGTGACTCAGTGGTTATGCAACCCTGAGTTCAATCCTTGGTAGCAAAACAAACAAACAACAACAACAAAAAATCTTTTTGTAGTATTTTTCTATCTTTTACTAGAGTTTCAGAAGAGGGTCTATTTTTCAAACCCTTCCCTATTCCTTAGCTCCGAGGTAGTGGGAAACATATTTTTCCCCTGTTGCCAGTCCCAAGATGTGTAATTTGGGAGAGGGTGACAACCCCCTTGTTATCTTAGTTCAGGAAACATGTATAGTTTCCTAAGCAAAATTATTTCCATAATTATAAAGCCAAGTATTTATCATTTTAATTGCATCATGAGAATGTCATTTCAATTAGTATACAGTTAGCCCTCCATATTGGCAAGTCCTCTATTCATGGATTCAACCAACTGAGGATCAAAAATATTTGGAAAAATGCTGGGGTTGTGGCTCAGTGGTAGAGTGCTTGCCTTGCACATGTGAGGCACTGGGTTCAATCTTGACTACCACATACACATAAATAAAAAAAAGTAAAAAACATGTGGAAAAATACATCTCAACTGAATATGTACTTACTTCTTTTCTTGTCATTATCCCCTAAACCATACAATATTTGGTTATTCACATAGCATTTACATTGTATTAAATATTATATGTAATCTAGGATGTATTTAAAGCATACTGGAGGGTGTATGTAAGTTATTTGCAAATACCATGCTATGTTATATAAGGGACTTAAGCATTTGCAGATTTTGGTATCTTTAGGAAGGAGGATCCTGGAAACAAAACCCTCATGGATACTGAGGAACAACTGTTCTTAGGAATTGTGAGTTATCCTAAAAATGATGGCAAGTAGCTATATATTTCTCAATCACATTTAAATACCTCTTGGCCAGTCTCTGTGCAACCAAACATTTATCTTTCAAATAGAAGTTTCAAAAGGAAGTTGTTTCTTTTACCCCTTAATCAATAGATGTTTAATACTTCATTTAAACTCATTTGATGTCCACTTGAAAAGTGTCCGGTCCAATGAAAAAATTATTTTTGAGTGACTATCTCTGAATCATTTTTAAAAACCCCTATATGTTTGTACAAATTGTAGAGATCTAAGGTCAGAGCTGACAGTAAAGGAAAAGTTTTAGTACACAAAATTTAAAGCATAGTTGTTCACAATTAAAACTAATGTGGACCCAGTTTTTCTTTATTCACTTTTTCAGGTAAGATTAGTGATGACTGAACTTTACTTAATTTTATCTTTATCATCACCAGTTCTCCCCACGTTTAAAGCCTCCTAGTTCTGAAATTATTGTTATAAAATCTGCTGCCTCTGAAAATATCTAAAATAGAGGCACAGAATTTTCTCTGCTTAATTTTCACTTCCCCCTGCACACATCTAAAATGCCAGACAGCCCCAATTTCTGCCAAGAAACAGCTTTGGTCTCAATTTCCGGTACTACCCAGACTGGATTTTGTAATTTCATTTTCTACTATAAGACCTCAGGTATCTTCAGCCCTACAGCTTGAAGCAACAGAAGCAACCAGGAAATTAGAACTGTGACCATTTCTAATATCCAGTCCAGGATGTCAAACTACATGGAATCAAGGAGCCAATTGACATGCTTCACTGAAATGCTTCTTCCTTCATTCCTAACCACAGGTTTATTTATTTATTTTTTAAATAATAACATTGGCCTCTTGTTACCTTAGCTTTCTGGTAGTAACACCTTTGTGGTTTCTCTAATTCCCTTAACAACACAATGTTCAGGATCCAAGGACTTAAGCAATTACATTTAAACAGTGATATGATCCATGGAAAAACAACAATATAACTAGAAAAGTCAAGTTTCTATGAAGGTTGTTAAATGAAGTAGAAGATACCCCCAGGACATTCCACTGTGGATAACACAACCAACATGACCAAGGATTGTGGCAAAAGAAATCCCCCTTGCTATTACTATGGAGATTCTTAGCCTTTTAGAAGCCTTCTATAACACACATGACTATTTTTGACACTTTGTCCACCTTCCTACCAGCATCAAAAACAACTAAACACCATTCCTTAGTATTTGCTTCAGGTTTAGGTGAAGAGGGGGCAATTTTTAAAAAGCATCAACCAGCAGTCCCAGGTTTTCAGCCTATCTGATGCTTATCATTGCAACATCAAAATCAAACGTATCTCACCCTGTAATGCCCTCCTCCTTCTGTATATCACATACTGATTGAGAACATTAGAATTCAGTCAATCAAGCAAGGCAAAACCTTAGAGCAATCTTTGACTTGCTTGTCCTTGCAATTGAATCAGATTTTAATTTCTGTGGATTCTTCTAGTGAACTATCTCATATATTTATCCCTTCTCTCTCTTCTTTCTTCTCTCCACTTACCTTTCCCAAACAAACCTTATATCTTTTCTTTCTTTATGCAATATTCCAAAGTGAGATCATGTAGCCTGTTGGATTAAAATACCATCATTTTGCTGATGAGTCATAATTTTATCTCCAGCCAGAGGAGTTCTCTAAATCTCCGACTCACACATCCCACATATCCAACAGTCTACTTGATGCTTTCATTTAGATGTCTGGGAGACATTGCAAACTTAACACATCTAAAACAGAGCAATTAATTTCCCATGCAAAATCTATTTCCTCCCACCAGATTTTCCCATCTATTAATAAGTTGTGTCACTTTCCATCCAGAAACTCAGTTCAGAGAGTAACCCTTGATTCAGCCTTTTCCCTAACACCCTATGTCCAGTCCATACAGGAAATCATATTAGTGAACCACAAATATGTTCATTTCTCCATCTCCAGATCTTAGACTAGTGTACCCTAATCCTATCATCATCCTGCACCATGATGACTGCAACAAATGTTGCCTGGCCATTGTGCTCTTGCTCCTTTCTCATTCTTTGTCTACACCATATAAAGAATTATCTTAAAAAACATGACTTGGGTCATATTGCTTGTTCAATACCCTTCAATGGCTTCCTGTTCCATTTAAACTCCTTACCATAGCCATACAAAGGCTTGTCTACCTCTCCAACCTCACCTCAAACCATTGACTCCTAATTTGAATAATAAGCTTCAGTCACACTGAGTTTCTTAAAGTTCCTATAAGTTGCTAAACTTTTTCCTGCTTCAGAGCCTTTGCAAATTCTGGCCCAATTGCTTAGAATACTGTTATCAGTATTTGCATGACCAATTTCTTCTCATCTCTTAGGTCTGAGCTCAACTGTTACTTCCCCTAAGAAGGCTTCTTATCATATTTAAAGTAGGTCACTCTGATTATCCTTCAGTGAAACCATTTATTCCCTTCATAAGACATCATTATTTGTAATACAGGCATACCTTGGAGATATTTGCAGGTTCCACTCCAGACCACTGCATTAAAGCAAATATCACAATAAAGTATGTCACATGAAGTTTTTGGCTTACCAGTGGATATAAAAGTTCTGTTCACGCTATCAATGGTTTATTAGGTGTGCAATAGTATTATATCTAAAAAAGCAATGTACATGCCTTAATTAAAAAATAATTTATTGCTAAAAATGCTAATGATCATCTGAACTTGCTCTATGCAGATTTGCCATAAAGTTTCCATTTATAAATAATGTAATATCTGTGAAGCACAATAAAGTATGCCTGTAATTGTATTTGCTAATTTGTCTCTTTGTCATTGTTTTCATTTGTCTGTATGGTTCTCTGCAGTACCTGTCTCATACTTGGAGCTTAATTATCTCCCATTAAATAAATTACTTAATATCTCTCCTTTGTTTAAAAATGTTCAATGTTTTTTCTGATGTTCACAAGATTGAGTCTAAATACCTTACTACTGGTTGAGTCTCTCTTATCCAAAATGCTTCGGAGTAGAATGGTTTCAGGTTTCAGATTTTTTCATATTTTGGAATATTTGAATATACATAATGAGATATCTTGGGGATGTGTCCAAGACTTAACATGAAATTCATTTATATTTCATATACACCTTATACATATAGGCACATACGGTATTTTTAGTATGTCTGCATTTTGACTGTGATTTGTCACATAAGGTCAGGTATGGAATTTTCCACTTGTGGCATCATATAAAAGTGCTCAAAACATTTTAGACTTTGGAACATTTCAGATTTTGTGTTAGGGATGTTCAGTTTGTACAATGTTTGGGACTCTTAACAATATGCAACTAATTGACTTGTTCAGCAACTTTCCTGCCACTTTGAACTCCATTGTATATCATTGAGTATTTTGCTCAGTTGTGCACAATAGAAAACATAATGTGCAGTAGCTTAAAAAAATAAGGGAACTATTATTTTCTCATATAGCCAAAGTCTAGAAATAGGTAATTAGGGATGGTGTGATGGTTCAATAATGTCACAGGGAACAGAGGCTCCTTTTGTTTTCCTGTCACTGATAATTATGTGGCTTTTGCTTTCGTGGTTGCAAATGGGTTGTTGGATCTCCACATCCCAGGTCAGAAGAAAGCCTTCTTCTTTACAGATGATTTCTATTTATTTGGAGAAGAGGTTCTTTCCAGAAACTTCTACCTACATCTCATTGGCTAAAACTATATCACACGATCACCTGTAATTACGAGGGAGTCTAGAGGATGAGATATTTTTAGCTGGGTACATTTCTGCCCTGGACAAAATCACAGACCTATGAGTAAAGAGGAAGGAAGAATGGCTATCAGTTAGGGTCAATCAGTATCTACCTTGTCATGTCTCAACATGTCTTCTAGCTATACTGGGCTATTTTTCAGAATTCCCTGAAAATGCTATACAATTTTGTAAAACTTTTATCTCTTTGCCTCTAAAGACATCTCCACTTGGAATGCTCTTCTGTTGCTACTTAACTGAAAAAATTCCACTCATCCTTCAAGGTCAGCCTTGAAAGCCTGAAGCCTTCATTATTCTCTGAGATGGGACTGATGCACTTTGAATTTGTGGATGGTGGTAAAGGAAACAAAGGCTTTATCTGTGGTTCTATCAACATTATCTAAACAAATGCCTAAAATATTTTAAATCATCAAACAGTCTTAACCAAACAATGAAAAGTTCAGGAGGAAATATTTCTCTTTTTAATGTCACAATAATGCTAAGAAAAAACGATCACTCTTACTTTTCAGATAACATAACTAAGCTTCAGAAATAGAATTACCCAAGGCCACACATCTAAAAATTTGGTCCTAGAAACTAATTAATTAGTGCTATTCCCTTGCCTCCTCTACCACCTCCCTGCTACCTTTCCTTTTCTTTGTTTTGTTTTGGTAATCCAAGGTTCAGCAAAGGAAGAATCCATGGGCAGACCTCTTACTTCTGCAAGTAAATTTTCATTGGAACATAAACATACCCATTCTTTTAAGGGTTATCTATACTATTTTTGCATACTCTAACAGAAGAGTCTAATCATTAAGACTGAGTCCATATAGCTTGCAAAGCCTAAAGTAATATCTAGCTTTTTACAGATGGGTTTGCTGAATTCTGCCTAGGCTATACCATACTGACTCCTCAATTAAATTGAAAGATTAAAAACAATAAAAGAGAGATTTCAAATTATTAGTTTCATAGCAACATTATGAAGAGGATAAAAACTAGGATTCTTGACTGAGAAAGATGTAGTATTAAAACGTGAGAGAGAGAAAAAGGGAACTCAGTGGTTCTGAATTTTTTCTGTGTTCAACAGTAAACAGAACCAGCATTCAAAAGAATTGAGGTGGAAAAAAAGAATCAATTAATCATTGTGAGGATAATTCTTACTCCACAGAGCTATTGGTAAAAATGGAATGAGCTAAGGTATGACATAAAGCAGAATGTCTGGCATGCAGCCAAGACTCGATAAACACTAGAGATCCAATAATATCCAATGTGACCCAATCCTTATCAGCTATTGTTTCTTCTGAATATGACCCTCCTGAGTTGTTAGGACTGCTCTGTAGGGTCAGAGAAAACAGAAAGGCCATTTAGCATATTTCAAGTCTAGAATTCCATAAGATTGGAAGATCATCCTGATCTATCTTGATTTCATTTTCTCCAGAGAGCCATTCCCCTATCTTGAAGGAAATTGCAGTTTCAGGTAGGAAAGCAATTAAGTTTGAGCCTATTAGCTTTCCCCCTTTGGTCTGGCCCAAACAGCCCCATTTGTTATCATCACTCCTCTCTCATGCAGGAGGAGCCAGGTGCAGGGGAGACAAGATGGATATAAAGGAGTCCCATGGCAACTTCAGTGAAGTCCAGAGCAGCACTCATCAAAATCCTCTCCAAATTCCTTGGAGGAATGTTTCCAGATGTGTGAGGGGAGGGAAAAGACTGCCTTGTTAGGGCCTTACATAATATCAGTGCAGAAACCAGCTGGGTCCTAGCAACTGCAATATAGTCATTTCATTTAAGGCCTGTGCACTTACCAGAGGGCATATTACTAATGATCTGAGAAAGAGGGTGAATTTTAATTTGGAGGAGGTGAGCAGGGAAGAAGCAACAACCATCTGAATCAAAGGAACAAAACATTTAATGGAAACTGCCTATGACTTCCCTACCAGAAATAGCTTATTTACAACAGGGATTTTTGACTTTTAGATAACTAAGCCTGAGTCCTTGTTTTCTGTGGTGGCTTGTTTTATAGCACAGGTTGAGCTCTGGAGAGATGTTATGGAGCTGAGTCTTCTTATATATTCTTAATGATTATAAAGTGTCTGGATTTATTGTACAAAAATGTAGGGCATAAAAGCAGAGTGGTGCATGCTATCAACACTGCTATTTGTTCCTCTTTAATAGAATATAGTCATACTGTGGCAATATTCGGTCACAAGTTGCAGTTGGAGAGCAATAAAAAAAATACCCCTTAATAATGCAGTAAGACAGGAGATGTCCAATCATTAAAGTTCTCCTTAAGTACACTGTATGCTTACTATCTAGAGCAAACTGAGTACACCAAACCCTATGTTAATGATAATTCTCAGGAATTTGGGGGTTCTCCCCTGTTGATGTGAATGATTCTGACAACCCTAGAAATACTAATGGTTAAGACATCAAAATAATGCACAACATTAAAGAGACAGGAGAATCCTGCTATATATAATAGACCACTTTTACTAATGCTGCTGCAGAAATCCATGAAGTAGCCATCTTTTCTTCTTTCTGTCTCTTAACATTCTTGATTGCATACACTCTTAAAACTCAGAAAAAATTGGGAAGTATTGCCATTACCATCTACCAAAGCTGTTTACATTGGACTATAGGATATGTATTAGAAGCTTTTGCCAATTCATTGCTGCTGATAAATATCTTTTTTCCTTGCAGTTCCATTTTCTGAAGTGTGCATTCTGTTTCTATAGCAACTTTCATTTTGTTAACCTGTTACTCACATTAAAAGTCTGTTATTTTTAGCATTACATTTCCAAAAGTCTTTGACAAAGAAAAATGGGGGAAAACTGCAGCTCAGAGATGAATGTGATGTCCAATATGAATACTAACATGTAGTGTATTTAGCCAGTCCCTCATCTATGATGAGATTGCAGAAATATAGATTTTTTAAAATGTGTATGTTTACAGAATTTGCACAAAAATACTTTATCTCATATTTGTTTGGAACAATGTAGAATATAAATAAAATCAATACTCAAATGGATTGATTTTCTATGGGTTTTCACCAAAATACAATCAAAGGCAAGAAACATATTGCTGAGGATTTTGTGTATGTTGTAGTTTTTTGTTGTTGGGTTATAGTTATAAAGACACTGCCATAATATAAGGCATGTGTGGCTAATTGGGTAAATGATAGTAATGAACAAGTTATGTAATAAGAAACTGAATTATGAAGGAAAAGCATACATATATATACACACACTCATATATATATGTATATATGTATGACATTCATACTATATCTATTATGTATATATATATGACAGTCATAATGAATTGTGACATGGCCTACCCTTTGACCACCCACAAATTGACTTCTCTTTTTCCAAAATATTGTCTTGTCTTACTCCTCCCTGTCAAAAGTGAAGACTGCTATAATTTGATATAAGATAGCTGAGAATGAGCAGCTTTATGAACACTCTGCCTGATTTCTCTCTTTGGATTTCAGTGGAGAGAACATTGCCCTTTGTTTATTAGAAGCGATCCTGAAAATCAAACTTGACTTGAATTCTAGATGGAAAAAATTATTTCCTAATGTTCTACCCAATATTCCATAATGATTAGAAGGGGAGTGGAGTTGAGTGGAGTGGTGTGGAGAGCCTGGATTCTGGAACCTGGCTGCCTGGATTTGAATCCCAGCCCCATCACTTACTAGTAGTGATTTTAGGCAATTTACTGTCCTATATCATACCTCATTTTTCTCTTTTGTATCATAGGGATAATGATAGAGGTATTGTGAAAATTAAATAATTAATACATATAAAATACTTTTGCAGAAGAGCACCTTGCACATAGCCAGTTTTATCAGCAATGTCCTTATTTTTATTTCTTAATTTCAAGCAGGATAACTTTCCTTTACTGTCTTAAATATGATGAACACATACATACATACACACACTTATCCTTTTGCTGATTGTCTGATAAAGCTGTGTGTAAATATGTATAGTAGAAATACATATTACTGCAAGGTTCATAGTGCTCAACATTTTCCCAACACATATAGACTCAAGGTGATAGGTCCTAAAGGACACTAGGTATTTCCTAGAACTCAGTCTTCCTCTGTCCAGTTTTTATTGTGATTTAATTTACATAGAATAAAATTTGCCCTTTTAGTGTACAGTTCTGCAGGCTTTGATAAATGCATGGAGTAACCATTCCCATATGAAATATAGAACATTTCTATTGCTCCACAAATTCCTTCATATCCCTTTGTGGTTCTCATTCCCCCTCCCATTCTTGCTCCTCCGAAACCTGGAAACTACGGTTCTATTGTCTCTCCTATAGTTTCCCTCTTCCAGGATATCATATCATATGCTCTCATCAGGTCTTTTGGTCACAGCAGGGAAGAGTTGACTATTTGCTGCTGTGACCAAAAGATCTGACAAGAATACCATATACTTTTAAATTGGGCTTCGTTCACTTATAATAATGTATTTGAGATTTATCCATGGTATGTGCAACATTAGTTCGCTGTTTTTATTGATGAATAGTATTCCATTGGAAGAGCATGCCACAGTTTTAGAAATCAAGTTTTAAGTTCTTCTCAAATGCATGGTGGGTCTTTTTTTCTGTTCTGAGAACATACAATTCTAAAACAGATAAAGATCCTATAAATTCTATCAAAAATAGAAGAGATACCTGATGTTACATGAAATAATGGAAAATTCTAGAAACTTGAGTCATTAAAACCCATAAAATAATTGCTTGGTGTGCTTCGTGGCGTCTTCTGTCTATGGTTCTGTTAGGGAGGGAATGAATAAGGAGGATTAGAAAAGTAAGCATAAACACAATTCCTAACTCTGGGGAGACTTAGTAAAGAAAGACAAGTGTGATGAGGCATAAAATGTAGACAAATAAATTTCAATCAAACAGTGATAGGCATAAAATCTATAGTTTTCTTCTTACCATCAATGCCCCGAAGGAGAAATATGAGGTATATAGAATGTTTCAAGTGGATGACTGAGATGACCCTCAACTCTGCTTGCCTTATTTACTCTTACTCCTTCTTTTTTTTGGTTCAGGGTATATGATAATTGGTAGGTGCTCACAATATATCTACTCAATGAATGAGACGTCTACTTTATGGTGGGAAAGCTAACATGTAGGGTGATGTAAATTGAGTCCATGATCTCTAACACTCATTATATTTTTATGGATAATTTGGGTGCAGATACAAACATTTCTGGTAGTAGTACTCCTTTAGTTGCAACATAATGCCTTCCTAAGACTTCCCAACTTGATCATAATTCCTCTCCATAGATTGTTCAAAACCTGACAGCTTGATTTTCTATGTTGCCAAGAAAGAGGGATAAGGGAAGAAATACTTTAATCACTATTTTCTAGTGATTAGTGATTTCTAATACTTAAAGATCTATATTTTCTAAGGAATGCCTGTTCCATTATTGACTTTCAGTTATTGCCTATTTTTGAAAGCAAGACTGAATATTGTCAGTCATTTGACCTTAAAGTCATAGTCTCATGCTTTCCAGTACTGTCAAAATATTCTTGCCACAAATAATAAGAGTACTTACATGAAGAAAAATTGCTTGCTAATCTCTGTCTGTGTAAAAGCTAATTATTCCAATAAGAAAAACTAGAAGTTCACATGTAAATTTTTGATATTTGTTAAACTTTCCTAAAGTCAATTATTTTTTTTTGATACCAGGGATTGAACCCAGGGTTGTTTAAAGCACTGAATCACATACACAGTCCTTTTTATCTTTTTTTTTAAATTTTGAGACAGGGTCTTGCTAAGTTGCCTAGAGCCTCACTAAGTGACTGAGACTGACTTTGAACTTGCAATCCTCCCCTCCTCAGCTCCCTGAGCCTCTGAGATTACAGGCTTGTGCCACAGCAACTGACCTGAGGTCAATTTTTATGACTAATAATTATCTGCACATTCATACTTACTAGTGTGAATTATGGCATGTAAGGAATAATAAAATGTTTCTGATTCAAGTCACTTCTAAAGTGGTGACTTGCTTTGTATAGTTGTTTTGCCCATTTGAGTTATAGTAACCCTCATCTGGACCAACCAAGTTCAACTACTTACCTATGAGCAGACCTATAGAGGATCTTTAATTACAACTCCAAAAATAATTAAGATTGAGAAAAAAGATTAAGATTGAGAAAATCTGAATGTACACCATGATAACTATGGACTGTTAACTTTAACATAATTTTATATGACAAACTATAAATAATTAGAAGTATAATTCTGGAATTTAAGTGACAATTATTTCTTCCATTCTTCTCACTTTGTTCCAAAATTTATTTACTGGGTTAGCCATAGAGGGTAGAAAGATATTGGCCAAAGTTATGAGTATTCAAATCTTCAGTTAATGTCATAGGAGGCAGATTTGATGAAAGGATATTCCAGTCAATTTGGGAGCTCTGATTCCTCTTAATGTAGATGGAAACAAAGCCTTCCCTTTGTGGTTCTGTAGGAAGACCACATTTTAGAGGAGGCTGGGTGACCTCCAGAGTCCCTCATCACCAAAATACAGCTGCTAATCCTCAGTTTCAGCATCTTTTCAGGTGATGGTGTATACAAAGCAAAGCATGCTGAAAGGCAAAAGATAACAAGACAAATATCTATTCCCTACAGAGACAAGATGAGATCTATCCTGTTAGGGCTACCCATACACTTAAGAAAGAAATTATTCTAAGAGAGTCAACCTAAAAGACAGTTAAAGCTGGGTGTGGCGGTACATGCTTGTAATCCCAATGGCTCAGGAGACAGAGGCAGGAGGACCACAAGTTCAAAGTCAGCCTCAGCAACTTAGGCCCTAAGCAATTTAGTGAGACCCTGTCTCAAAATAAAGAAAATAAAAAGGTCTGGGTATATGGCTCAGTGGTTAAGCACCCCTGGATTCAGGCCCCATTACCAAAAAATTAAAATAAAAAGTAAAATCCAAAACTTAAAGCCAAGGAAAGGATAACCAGGAATTTCTCTCAAAAAAAGATGCATTAACAGAGACCAGATGTATCTTCTCATCTTAAACAAAATACTAGAAAAATACAAAAAACAGTGGTTATTAAGTTATTAGACATAAGGGTATGAAGGTTATGATCCCTGAGAAATAGGAAATTAATAAGATTAGCCACACTATTGCCCAGCTTACTGTTTTGAGATAGTTTTCAGGACACTGTATATTGGGGGCAAACCCAGTTGGAATGTATCAACCTCCCTGACTTAAGGAGACATTGCTAAGAGGCCTAGAAGAGTGAGACATCTAGAGACAACAAAACAGAAAAATGACAATAAGAAAACTGCACAAAGAGAAAAGTTGGGATATTGACAGAGGATGTATCTCAAATATTCAACAGGATACTGATCAACACATGTGTGTAGTAAACTTACCTCAGGCAATGGGAACAACCACTTAAAAGAACTAGAAAGAACTGTACTTGATGCTAATGCAACACCAATAAGAGGGTTGTGAAGGTTATTGCTTAAGTAGTGGAGAAAAATTATCCATATACTGAATGCTGCTCCATCCTTGAAAAGCAGATCTTAAAAGCAAGATCCAAAAGGATCGAAGTGTTTCTGAGTAACTTCATTATAGAAAAAGCTCAAGAATATTTGTAGAAACACAAAAATATCCAGCATCTGATGAGGAAAAAGTCACAATTTCTGATATCCTATTAAAGATTACCAGGTGAACAAGGAAGCAGGAAAACATAACTCATAATGAGAATAATAAATCAACAAATACAGATCCATAACTGACATTGATATTTGAACTGGCAGAAAATGTCATTAAAACCAGTAATGTAACTTTAATCCATATCTGAAAAATGCTAGAGAAAAGATTGAACATGTTAAGTAGAAACATTGAGGATGTATTTTAAAAGATCCAAATCAAAATTATAGAGATGAAAACAATAATGTATGAGATGGAAAATACACTGTATAAGATGAATGACAGATTGGACATTGAGGAAGAAATGATTGATTCCCTTAAAGAAATAGCTATAGGAACTATCCATGATGAAACACAGATGAAAGGATCAAAAATAAATGAACAGATCATCAATGAGATGTATGTCAATCTCGCATATCTAATTTATATGTAATTGGTGTTCAAAAAGGAGAGGAAAGATACAAGGGGACAGAGAAAATATTTGAAAAAATAATATTTTTTCCTATTTTGAAAAAACTAAATTTTACCTTTATTTCAGTTTTATACATGTTAAGTAAAATATATGATAAGAAAATAAAACTCAAGAAAAAAAGGAAGTATCCTGTTTAAGATTCTTGTAATTTTGTGAAGAGGTGTAATATCAAATGAATGTAAATTTGTGTTTCCCCAAAATTAAAAGGCAGAGATTGTCATACTACATAAAAAAACAAGATTCCACTGTAAGGTGCCTGTAAGAAACACACTTTAACGTAAGGGCACAGTGGGTTAAAAGTAAAATAGGTTAAAGTATATGGCATTCTACCATCACTAAAGAGAAAGTTGGAGTGGTTATATTAATAAAAATGCAAAGAGCCCAATCAATAAATGGGCTAAGGAACTGGGCAGACACTTCACAGAAGATATACAGGCTATTAACATATATGAAATCTTAAGGTGGTCTTGATTTGCATTTCTCTTATAACTAGAGATGTTGAACATTTTTTCATAAATCTGTTGCTTGTAGATCATCCTCTGTAAAGTGTCTGTTCATTTCCTTGGCCCATTTATTGATTGGGTTATTACTGTTTTGGTGTAAAGATTTTTGAGCACTTTGTAGATTCTGGAGATTAGTGCTCTATCTGAAGTGTGTGTAGCAAAGATTTTCTCCCACTCTGAAGGCTCTCTCTTCACATCGCTGATTGTTTCCTTTCCTGAGAAAAAGCTTTTTAGTTTGACTCTATCCCAATCATTGATTCCTGCTTTTATTTCTTGCTCTTTGGGAGTCATGTTAAGGAAATCTGGTCCTAGGCCAATGTGATGAAGATTTGGACCTATTTTCTCTTCTATTAGGTGCAGAGTCTCTGGTCTAATTTCTAGGTCCTTGATCCACTTTGAGTTGAGTTTTGTACAGGGTGAGAGATATGGGTTTAGTTTCATTTTGCTACATATGGATTTCCAGTTTTCCCAGCACCATTTGTTGAAGAGGCTGTCTTTTCTCCATTGCATGTTTTTGGCTCCTTTGTCAAGAATGAGATACCTGTATTTATGTGGGTTTGTCTCTCAAAACCACCTTAAGATTTCATCTTACCCCAATTAGAATGTCTTTTATTAAGAATACAGGCAACAACAGGTGTTGGCGAGGATGTGGGGAAAAGGGTACACTCATATATTGCTGGTGGGAGTGCATGTTGGTGCAGCCACTCTGTAAAGCAGTGTGGAGATTCCTTAGAAAACTTGGAATGGATCCACCATTTGACCCAGCTATCCCACTCCTTGGCCTATACCCAAAGGACTTAAAATCAGATTACTATAGTGATGCAGCCACATCAACGTTCATAGCTGCTCAATTCACGATAGCTAGTTTGTGGAATCAACCTAGATGCCCTTCAATAGATTAATGGATAAAGAAACTGTGGTATATATACACAATGGAATATTACTCAGCCATAAAAAAGAATAAAATTATGGCATTTGCTGGTAAATGGGTGGAGTTGGAGAATATCATGCTAAGTGAAATAAATCAAGCCCAAAAAAACGAAGGCCAAATGTTTCTCTGATCAGTGGCTGCTGATACCTAACAGGGGTGGGGTGGGGGTGGGGTGGGGGGTAGCAAGGGTTATGGGGAGGATAGGAAAGAATGGAGGAAGTATGGATGGTGTGGAGGAAAATGGGACAGGAGGGGATGGGGACAGGAAAAATAGTAGACTGAGACAGACAGTACTACCCTATGTAAATGTAAGATTATATGAACTGTGTGAATAAAAACAAATTATCTGTGTACATGCATGAACGCACAGATGGTGTGATTGTACTTTGTGTACAACCAGTGAAACAATAGCTGTACTCCATTTGTGTTCAATGAATCAATAAGTAAATAAAAAATAAAAAAATTAAATTAAATTAAAAAAATAAAAACAAATTAAAAAAAATAATTAGCCAGAGGAATTCAAGTTATATATCTATGCAAAGACTTACACAAATGTTAATAAAAACTATTTGTATTTGCCAACACTGCCCTGATCCATTCACACATTCTTCATTCTTAAAGATGAATTTATAGGGAGGGAGGGAAGCAGAAAATAGTCTTAAACTCACATGTAGAAATTAATATTAGATAGCTCACAAAACACGCACACAGAGCAACTAAAAAAATTAAGGAAGATGGGGAAATGCATGTGAGAAAACCAAGTTAAAACCAGTTATAAAGTCAGGAAGAAAAGTGATTAGTGTAAAGATCTGAGTACTCAGAAGATGGGAATCATGAATTTGCTTCTAAGGTTTCCAGTGATCAGTGCAAAAAGATATTTATTCAAGATGGCCAAAAGTAAATAAATAAAACAAACAAAAAGTTCCAGCAGTAGTATAGCGAAGGTCAGACTGAAATTACTTCTGTGGTGATATAAAAGCCAAAGTATGACTTAATAAAAACATGATTGGGGTAGGGAAGCAGGTAAAAACATGGACCAGGTGTGCAGCTCTCTGGTGGTCTAGATTAGTCCAGGGATGAATTTTAGAGTCTTTAAATAATGGGGGTTTGCATGTCTCTTGGAATCCCTCCGTTCATATAATTATATTAATTAATAGTGAATTCAAGATTACCTTCCCTGAATGTATCTGAAGTACATATACAATATGTTGATAGTGAAATGAACATCTAAAAGTTCAGAAAAGTTAAAATGTGAATTGTGTGCAGTTAAATGCATGTAAGAGTTCAGTAGCTTGTAGATTTAGTAAAAATTATATATATAGAGAGAGAGAGAGAGAAAGAGAAGATCCTAGATTTTCTAAAATATAGGGGTCTATGTGTCTTCTTCCTTGAGTAAGTGCAACTCAAGATTTATGCCATAGTACATGCATGCAGGAATTATAATTTAGAAATTTTCAAAGGTGGTATTATCAAATGCCAACTATGACCCTAATATAGATATGGATTGAGAATAGAGAAGATGAGGAGTCACATTAGTTAGCTTTCAGTCACCGCAACAAATATTCTGAGACAAACAAGCAGTCATTCGGGCTCACGGTTTTGGAGGAGGCAGCACATCATGGTAAAAGTGGGTTGTAAACTAGAATGTTCACCACATAGCAGGGAAGCAAGAGGAGAAATAGGACGGGGCTGGACCCCAACTATCCCTTTTGAAGGAATATACCCAATGACCCATGTCCTCCCACTAGGCCCCACCTCTTAAAGGTTCCTTCACATCCCAATAATACAAAGCTCATGACAAAGCCTTTAACACAAGAGCCTTTTGGGAACATTCCAATTTCAAACTATAGCAGCAGGAAGTAGGTAGATTCATGGACAGTTGTATTTGCTGATAGATGCAATGCCTACATTTAAGCAAGGTAACATTTTAGAAAGACCTTTGAGAATAATTGACTATTAACATTGGCTGTCTTTTCTTTCTTTCCTTCTTTTAAGCTAGAGGTATTTACATGTGGTGAAGTTAGGGCAAGGACATACCTTTCATGTAGACAATGGTGATGTCCCTGGTAGAATCTTCCAGCTTGGCTGTGAATGTCCTTTTCCTATTATTTTCCTAGTTGTACTAATTCTTTCCTGTAAGACCTATGCTGATTTGGCCTCAGTTGATTCCCCTGTATGTCATACAAGGTTTTTTGTGTCAGGCCTGCATCACAAATAACATTAAATTCTCAGAAACCAATAAATAAATTCTCAGAAACAAATAGGTAATGAATTCCAAAGAATAATATGAAAACTCTTCATATTTCTTGTTATTCAATCATTATCCTGAGTTTTTGTTTAGCTATTTATTTTCATGGTTATTTTCCTTTTGGCCCCCTTATTAAGGACCTTTTGTTGCTTCAGTGCTCAGCTCTAGTGGAGTGATGGTGTGGCTGCAGCAGAATAAACATCTCTGTTTTTATCAGCAGCTGTAATTTCCAGATTGTCCCCAATATAAAAACAGATACTTCAGTTGGACAGAATACTGAGAAAGATTTAAGCATTTCCTTCCTGTGTGACACTCCCATCCCTGTAGCAATTTGGGGGGTTTCTCAGTCATGCCTACAAGTCAAAGATGTGGCATTATTAGCTCAAAGTTTTTAACTGGACCATCAATAAATTTTAAGTTGGTTTTTCAGTGACTTGCTCAGTACTATGAAAATGATACTTTTGTGCTTGTGCTGAAACTCTATCCATGCATCCCAAGACTAAGATCAAAGGATCCTCCATTTCTGCTCCTTGGCCTCCTCACTCAACTTCACACTTGAGGGAGTCTCCCCATTTGCTTCCAGGTAAGATATGCCTATACCTACATCTCTAGGACCTCTCCTTAGCTACTTTTGACCTGGCTATCCCCATCTCACTTGCTATATCCAAATATCAACACTCCTGATAGTTAGAGATACCTATTTTTCCCTCTCTTACACATAGATCTTCTACTCTTAATATACATCATTGCCCAAGGTAGCCCAATGCACTGTAGTTTCTATCATTTACAACTTATCATTCTTTAAAGTTCACTGGAAGCCTGATCTCCTCCAGGACTTTCTCTGCCTATTCCCAACATCCTCATCACAACACTCATCTGGGAGAGATATGTAAAAATAGTGTTAATATCAAGTGGGCTGGCTTAGAGCAACAGATCTGTGCTGTGTTAGTTGTGTTATGTTGGATAAGTCACTTAGCTTGCCTAGATCTCTCTCTGTTCATCAACAAAATGGGTATGATATTACTCAAACTCATTTAACTTACACAAGTTTTAGAAGTTCATAGGAAGAGCTTTGCAAAAGTTCTACTCATTCTTTTCTGTGTGATTCATACCATTTTTGCCCCACATGTGTTCCCTGAAAATGCAGGTTTATTCATATCATTAATTTTAGTAATTTCTCAGAATCTATCTGCAGTAAGTTTAGTCACCAGACCAGCAGCACCAATACTGAATGGGAAGTTGCTAGAAATACAAATTCTCAGGTCCTACCCCAGGCCTATCAGGTCAGAAACAGTTGGGTAAGCCCCATAAACTGTGTTTTATCAAGTTCTCCAAGTGATTCTGATTCACTCTAAAGTTTGACTGGTTAATTATCTTCTAATAATTCCATTCATCTGCACTGATTTAGTTCACTTAAATTTATTTACATATTCTCTTGAGACTGGAAACTTCCTGAGAAAAGGGATAGGTCCTAAATATCTACCTCCCACCCCGCCCCCGCACTCACTAAAAATCCTGTTGAAGGATTATTTCAAGAAAAATCATCTTAAGATGAGTCTGTATTGCAGCCTGAAAATATCAGATAATATTTTCATTTTTACAAAGAAGATCATTTGGATTCATAACACTCTCAGAAGTATAACTAAATGACCCATTTATTTTTCACAAAATGTTGAAAAGATGCCAGGCAAGACAGCGCCAAATGGAAGTCTCAGCTGGCAATTCTTATATGCCTCTATCCTCAGATAATTTTCCCAGAACTTCACATGTCAGAAAGTGCAATGAGGAGGAAGTAAGGAATGGAAGTTGTAAGTTACTTAATGAAAGAGACCCTGAACTTCACTCAGGGCTTTAACATTGCAGTAAGTACCCTGCCCTGTGCAATGATGCACCAGGCTTGAATAATTGACTGTGATGAGAAAACCAGCACCTGTACCTGTATTCTGATTTTAATTAATTCTTGTTTTTTTCAAAGTAGGATTCTGAATCATATGAAGCTACAAAGCTGTTGTATATAGTATGTGTAAATTCCATAGACAAAAATTCATACTTTTGGACTCAAGATCATTTTAAATTCTAAATGAAAGCCATATTTTCCCAGATGTCACTATACACAGAGGTTTCTGGTATTCAGTGAAGTCACTGAAAATTACACATGAACAGAACAAAAATGAAACCAATTTGTTCACTTTCAGATACATTTTAATATAGCATAACATGAATCAATATTAGAATTTTTCTGCTTCACCCTAGTTATGTAATATTAGATAACATTTTTGTTCCTTTTTTAAAATAAAAACCAACTTGTACTTAAATATAGTTTTACTTGGTCTTGATAGGCAAGAAAATGTTCTATATATTGTGGATACTCACCCTAGAATTCTACCAAATAGTAAGAAAACTATATTGTCTGATAATCTTTTTGTCTTAGCACAGCTGACATTCTAGGGATTTCTTGTCACCTTCTGAAAATTTAGGATTTAGAAAAAATATAAGTCCATGAAGGATTCTCAATATTAGTTTTTATTGACACCTCTGTATTTCTGGTTTAATTTATAAAAGGAGGACAATGGAAAACTAAGAAGCAATATCTTCCTGACTTGTATGATTACAAAAAGGTCTTGCATTGGACTCATGAGGCAAATAAATGCAATCTTTTCTATTATTCTGTCAATATTGACTTTTAGGAAATTGTTCCTTTCAGTGTAGGCTGGTGTCCTGTGAAGCAGCTTTGGTAACAAAACTCCCAGTCCTTTGTGACTACATACATTTACTTTTTTATTTAATATTAATTTCCTTTTCTTAACACCATGTTGTTCTTTTCTTCTTTTTTTCCATAAGTTTTTGTCCTTCAAATGAATTTTCTTATTTTTTAGATTTACCATTGTGGTGGGTTGATAATTTAGAATTGAAAAAAACATCAGGAGGTTACATTTTCTCTGAGGTACAGAGTTTTTTGGTTTGTTTTTTTTTTTTACTCTGATCCCTTTGAAAGATTTTCTTGAATTTTTATCCTCCAAGTATTCCTGACATGTTTCAAAAAATGTGTAATTGAATTGGATAAACATTTCAGATATTTTATAAAACTAAGAGAAATAAAGGAAAATGGTAAGAAAAGAAAGACCGAATTTAAGTTACCACTTCAGGTCCTTTTGCAAATGTCAAGCTACAAATAATTTTATAGTAATATTATCAAATTCCCCTGATTTCTATACTTGTAACAC
The DNA here is from genome assembly GCA_020662805.1 of Glaucomys volans. Lineage (NCBI taxonomy): Eukaryota > Metazoa > Chordata > Mammalia > Rodentia > Sciuridae > Glaucomys > Glaucomys volans. The sequence continues at coordinate 84,768 of JAJEJO010052847.1, read as the reverse complement.
CAATGTTTATTGAACCAAAAAAGATTCAATGGGAGAACTAAAATTTAAAGAATACATGTTTAAAAATATAATGGTTTCAATCTGAACTAAAGATTCATGGATCTTTGACTTATACCCTTCTAATACCTGTTTGAGAATTGAACTTTTTGGAGCTTGGTCTGAGTCCATTTTCTGATCCTATAGCAGAATAACTGAGACTGTGTAATTTACAAAGGAAAGAATTTTATTTAACTCATGGTTCTGGAGACTGGAAGTCTAGCAAGGGCCTTGTGCTGAGTCATAACATGGAGGAAACGTGGAAGGGCAAAGAAGCATATGCAAAAGAGAAAAAACAGGAGAGGCAGGCTTTATTGATAACAACTCACTCTATGGTAATTAATTCAGCTCTGAGAACAAGAACTCACTCATTCAAGAAAGACATTAATCCCCCTTAATGACCTAATGACCTCTTAAAGGCCCTACCACCTCACCACACTGTTACATTGGGGATCAAATTTCAACATGTTTTGGAGGAGACAAACCAAATCCAAACCACAGAATCTAATGGTTAAGCCCAAGACCTAATTCTTTGCTTTTTCTGTTCCATGGCTACCAAGGAGACCATCCGATTTTCACATTTAGTTTTAAAATACTGATTCATCCATTTCAGTCTTGTATTGCCTTTATTTTTTTTTATATTTATTTATTTTTTTTATTGAACACAAATGGAGTACAGCTATTGTTTCACTGGTTGTACACAAAGTAGAGTCACACCATCTGTGCGTTCATGCATTTACACAGGGCAATGGTATCTGTCACACACTCTGTTATTAATTTTACCCCCCACCCACCCCCACCCCTCCCTTCCCTCTATGCTAGCTATCTTTCCTCCATTCTTACCATCTTTCCCCCCCACATTATGCATCATCATTCATTTATCAGAGAGACCATTCGACTTTTGGATTTATGGGATTGGCTGATCTCACTTAGCATAACAGTTTCCAACATCATCCATTTACCTACAAATACCATAATTTTATTCTTCTTTATAGCTGAGTAATATTCCATTGTGTATATATACCACAGTTTCTTTATCCATTCATCTACTAAAGGGCATCTAGGTTGTTTCCATAATCTAGCTATTGTGAATTGAGCAGCTATGAACATTGATGTGGCTGCATCACTGAGGCAATCTGATTTTAAGTCCTTTGGGTATAAGCCAAGGAGTGGGATAGCAGGGTCAAATGGTGGATCCATTCCAAGTTTTCTAAGGAATCTCCACACTGCTTTCCAGAGTGGCTGCACCAACTTGCACTCCCACCAGCAATGTAAGAGTGTACCCTTTTCCCCACATCCTCGCCAACACCTGTTGTTGCCTGTGTTCTTGATAAAAGACATTCTAATTGGGGTAAGATGAAATCTTAAGGTGGTTTTGATTTGCATTTCTCTTATAACAAGTGATGTTGAACATTTTTTCATAAATCTGCTGATTGCTTGTAGATCTTCCTCTGTAAAGTGTCTGTTCATTTCCTTGGCCCATTTATTGATTGGGTTATTGGTGTTCTTGGTGTAAAGATTTTTGAGTACTTGGTAGATTCTGGAGATTAGTGCTCTGTCCGAAGTGTGTGTGGCAAAGATTTTCTCCCACTCTGAAGGCTCTCTCTTCACATTGCTGATTGTTTCCTTTGCTGAGAAGAAGCTTTTTAGTTTCACTCTATCCCAATCATTGATTCGTGCTTTTATTTCTTGCGCTTTGGGAGTCATGTTAAGGAAATCTGGTCCTAGGCCAACATGATGAAGATTTGGACCTATTTTCTCTTCTATTAGGTGCAGAGTCTCTGGCCTGATTTCTAGGTCCTTGATCCACTTTGAGTTAAGTTTTGTACAGGGTGAGAGATATGGGTTTAGTTTCATTTTGCTGCATATGGATTTCCAGTTTTCCCAGCACCATTTGTTGAAGAGGCTGTCTTTTCTCCATTGCATGTTTTTGCCTCCTTTGTCAAGTATGAGATACCTGTACTTATTTGGGTTTGTCTCTGTGTCCTCTATTCTGTACCATTGATCTACCTGTCTATTTTGGTACCAATACCATGCTGTTTTTGTTACTATTGCTCTGTAGTATAGTTGGAGGTCTGGTATTGTGAAACCCCCTGCTTCGCTCTTCTTGCTAAGGATTGCTTTAGCAATTCTGGGTCTCTTATTCCTCCAAATGAATTTCATGATTGCTTGCTCTATTTCCATGAGGTCCATCTCAATAGCTATCCATTTTCATAACCCCTGAAATTATCTCCCTTGCATATCTAAAATGCTTGATATTGCACCCACTAGTGCATTCTGTTCCACCAGTAGTCCACACAAGTTCATGACTGGTAAAGTTTTAATAATTGTACCACCAAAACATTCCAGACTTTTGATATTCCACTTATCAACAGCATTGAGATCTTTACTGCCATCCAACCTGCAGGTGATACATCACCAGAATACCATTTTAGAATCTGCTTTTTAGGACCACTTCCTATGTGAAGAGTCACAGGTCAGGTTTCTGGAGAAATAGACTCTAAGACTCAGAAGTTTGCACACAAGAAGATTATTGGGGAATGCTCTTGGATAAAAGTACCTGTGAAAGAACAAGGGAAGCAAGATTGAACAGAATAGTAGCTTTAGCCAATACAGTAGGGGAGTTCTGAAGCTAAACATGGACTTTCAGATACGCCACCTCAACATAAGGAAGCCACACCTCTGTACACCAGTATCAACCAATCATGAAATTCAATGTCGAGTTAATCAATCGTGAAATGCAACCTTAGTTATTGAAGCATCCTCTGGCCAAAGGTAATCTCCAAAGAGGGCAAAGCTATGACCTGTGGGTAGCTAACACTCCAGGAAAAACTTGGGGATAAGGTTTTTCTCCTGAAAGGGCATCTGGGTGGTTTAGTGTAGTGTCCACTACATTCATGATATAAAAAGAAACCTACAAATGAATTAAGCAAAATAATTTTAAGCAAAAAATCAATTCACAAAAAAGCTGATTCTGATGGAAAAATATAAAAATATGCTCAACTTAATTAGAATTTAGGAAATTTCAATTAAAATGGCTAGATATTATTTTCATTGAACAGATTACATATGTATACACATGTACACACACACACACACACACACACACACACACCACAGACTGAACCCAGGGACGCTTAAACAATTAGCCACATCCCCAGTTAATTTAAAAAAAATTTTTTTGAGAGAGGGTCTCACTAGGTTTCTTTGGGCTTTTCTAAATTGCTGAGGCTGGCTTTGAACGTGTGATCCTCCTGTCTCAGCCTCTGGAGCTGCTAGAATTACAGGCATGTGCCACAGTACCTGGTGATAATATATATTTTTAAAGATTGATATGGCTTAGTGGTGACAAGAATACAGAGAAGTAAGCACTTCACATACTGCTAAGATAACTGGATCTAAAAACATAACTGAACAATATTTAATGGCATTTAAATAATTTAGAGATTTAATTCAATCCCAAAGAAAATTGTGCAAATTGACAAGCTGATTCTAAAGTACATGTAGAAATGCAAAAGGTCAAAAATTACTGATACAATTTTAAAGAAGAAAAATAATTGGAAAAACATTACCAATATTAGTATATAACGAGACAGGAATTAAGACTGGTATTACATCTACAGATTAATGGATAAAGAAATTGTGCTGTATATACACAATGGAATATTACTGAACCATAAAGAAGAATGACTTTGTGACATTCACTACTAAATGGATGATCTGGAGACCATCATGCCAAGTGAAATAAACTAATCCCATAAAACCAAAGGTTGATTGTTTTCTCTGATATGTGGATGCTAACCCAAAATAGGTTGGGGGGTAGGAAAGAATAGAAGTTCAGTGGATTAGATAAAGGGGAGTGAAGGGAAGGGATGGGGTAGGAATAGGAAAGACAGTAGAAACAATCTGACATAACTTTCCTATGTTTATATGTGAATACACCACAGTGAATCTCATCATAGTGTATATAAACAAGACTGGGATCCTAATCAGAATAAGATGTACTCCATGCTTGTATAAATATATCAAAATTGATTCTACTGTCATGTATAACTAAAAAAACCATTACAAAAGAAAATTTATAATGGGGAGAAAATTATTTCTGATACCTGGTTCTATAGCCTCACAGATATTTTCTGCTATTTTTTTATAATTTGTGAATCATTAGCTCCACAAATGAAGAAGTGAATTGTAATGAATGAAAATTGGTACCGTGAATCTAAATCAATACATCAATTCCAGTTGGCTATAAATCATATGTTAACATAATGAGATACAAGGAAGAGAAGAAATACTGTCCTTGCCAACAATCTCTAACAATTAAAATTTATTCAATCAAATGCTTGGCTGAAATGTACTAAAAAGTTATAATACTGTCATATTGTAGTTATATTTAGACTCTACACAGTTAATTATTGGTCAGTAAAATATGTAACATATCAGGATTTTCTATGCTATTTTTAATTAATCTTATTGTACATCTATTAGGTTGACTATTAGCAATAAAGAACAATATGGATAATATTCATCTCATAGCTTGAATTATTTCTACATGTTTAGCCATCCAATAAATTCTATTTATACCCTCAAAAGAAGATTGAGTGATATTAGATTGAATAAAATGCCCAGAAACAGACCATCAAGATCACCACATATGTGGTCATTCAACTTACAGCAAAGGTACCAGCCACTGAAATGCATGCACTTTTCAATAAATAATGCTGGGTCAATTAATTAAGCCTAATAAATGAAAATAATAAATCTTGATCCCTACCCTGCCCTATAATTAAAATACGAACTCTGAACAGGAGACAGATGTTAAAGACAAAGCAATGGTTTCTGAAATAGCACAGTCCAATAGAACTTCCTTAGATGAAATACAAATACTCTCTGTAGAGATACTTCTCTGTACTAACATAGTGGCCACTTGTGGTTAAAACTGTGTGACTGAGAAACTTAATTTTTAAATTTATTTCATTTAAAAACCACATGAAATAACCACATGTGGCTACCATATTGGATATTACAATTCTTTTCTAATATGTTTCTGGTTGAGGGGGAAGTATCTATAAGGGAAATTTGTTTGCAAGACTTGGGGGAGTGAATGGTAGGTAGTAACCATTTTGTGGCATACCCAGGCCGCCTCCCAGTTATTCAATCAAATGCTAATCTGGGTGTTGCTATAAAGGGGTTTTGGAGATGTGATTTGAGCCCATAGTCATTTGATTTTAAATTAACCACAAGGGATATAATCTTTGTGGACCTAATTTAATGCATTGTGGGGAGGGGGAGTTTTAAAATAGGGCTCAGGCCTTCCATTAGCACAGAGAGTCCAAAGAGCCCCTGAATCTGTAATTGCTCTCTCTTTCCTTCCTGAATACTGCCTGTGAACAATAAACTTAGCTCACACCTTTTCTATTCCAGTCTTCTGGTGGTCTTTCCATCCTGTCTGCCTGCCTGTGGATAACATCAACCCATGTACATGAAGTTCCAACCTGTTCATGACCCTGCCTTCTCAATTGCTTGCCCTGCAGAGTTGGGGCTTGCTTAACTAGCCCCCACAAAATGCACTAACAATTAAGGGACTGATCAGGCAACGGTACTCCATTAAAATCAGCAACTCTTTTTACCAAAACACTCTATTGAAATAGTAAAGAGGCAATGTCCAGATATTTTATATAGCGTCCAGAATTTATTTATCAATCTCTCCAAATTGACAAGAAACAGACAGTCCATTTCTTTCTATTTTTTTTTTATGGACAAAGGTTTTAACAGACATCCCACAAAATAAATTAAACAAATAGCTAATGAAAAGGTACTTACTTTCGTTAGTCATCAAGGAAGAACATCCAGAATCATGATGAGATTCACACCAACCAGAATGGCTAAAATTAAAACAACAGTAATAATAGTAAAGATCAAAAACCTTACAATACCATGTGTCAACCAAGATGTGGAGCAACTAGAAACATCATGTGCTATTTGTATAAGTATAAATTGGTATTTACTTTGGAAATCAGAGCAGATGTGTGTGTGTGTGTGTGTGTTTGTGTGTGTGTATCCCATTTATCAAATTGTATCACCTATTAATGTCTTATCAGTTCTGTTAAGAAACTTCACCTACTGCAAATTCATGACTGTATTCTCCTATGAGTTCCTCTAGAAGCTTTATGTAAAAGCTTCGACATTTAGGTCTACAATACATATCAAAATAATTATTTTGTGTAGTGAGGTAGAGGTTGCTCTAGATCTATTCAGTGAAAAGACTCCTTTTCCTGTATTGAATTGCACTGGCACCTCTAGTTCTTTATATCTTAAATCAGAGTTTGATTTGTTTTATTTTGCTTTTTAAAGAGGAAGCTGCACAAAAAGATACATAGGATGATCCTAATTTTTTTCTGGCAAAAGAATACAAGTTTGAATATCATAATATGAAAATCTAGAAAGTTATGGAAGTTGCACATCAAATATTTGACATTGGTTACCTTGAATAGAGGCAGAGGTTGAGAGAATGGAGTAGCAGATTATGAATTCCTTCTTTTTATTCTTCCATGTTTTTGACCTGTTGTTATACAATATCCCTTAACTCTTGTAATTTACAAAATTTTGGATAAAATAGCAAAGCATCAGAAGCAAAACAGGGAGTGTGATCTTTCCCTCTTTTGAAATTTCTCTTCTGGGCCCTAGCATTTCCTACTTTCTATCAAAGGTATTTGTATATTTGTCCTGGTTACTGCTGTTAAATAACTTGTCAAGTAGTGGGGCCACACAATGCCCCTCTTTGCAACCCCTGTACAACCCTTTCCAACAACAATAGGTTATAATTGGATGAAAGAGGGTAAGCAAAGCAGGGGTTTCTCCTCAGTTTGGCTGCTTGGGTGATATCTGTGAATTAATTCTTTTATGGTAAATAATTATTTCTTTTGCATGAATCCTAGATCATTATATGGCTCCCTTCCATTTTAAAATTTCATTATGAATAGGAATACAAGCCTTTTAAACTAGATACATAATAAGATGAGTTCAAAAGGCTAGCTTTGAAAACTAGCTCAGCCATTAACATGGACTCTGCTTCTTATATTCTAAAAGCCATGCTGAGGATTCATCTGCTTCTCTCTTTTAACTTTTGCATCTAATTAATCTTTGTCTGAAGGGCATGTTACTGGTATTCAGAAGCATGCCTCAGTGGTGCCAATGTGCAGCAGAGTGACCTTGAGTGAGAAAACAATTTTCACCCCATCATTTTCCAGCCAATTATCTCCAAAGGTACATAGAAGGAGTATTTATTATGCTCTCCTCTCTTACAAGGAAAGAACATCAAAAAATTAATTTTGTTTCCTTAGGAGATATTATAAACGTATGGAATACTATGTTATGAAAGAGAAAGGCACTGCTGATGTGATTTCAATATATCTCTGCATTTTCAGGCAGCCCTAGGGGGGATCTCTGGATTTTTTAGTTGTCTATAATGTATGCTTAGTAAACAGGAAAATGCTAGAACAGTAACCTAAGTATTGAGATGCAAGTCTGTTTTTGAATACACATGGAATTTTTACATATGCAGTATAGAAGTCATACTATTGAGCACTTTGCCAAATGGTACGTTGGTTCTCAAAGAAGGAGCACAGGTTGGCAAGAAATTGTTCCAATAAATTAAAAGCTTTCAGAACAATAAAATCTAAAATCCATGATGCTATGCTTTTGTCTTATAATATTTCCCAACACTAGGAACATAAGAAAGCAGCACAAAATTGAAAATGAATAGCCCAGTGAAAGATGTTTTGGATTATGGGAAAAAAAATTTAAACCTCTTTACTGGATCATAGTGAAGGCTTCCAAATGCAGAATCAAGTAATGGAAAGTCTTACATGTCTTGCTTTGTAGGAAGTGGTAAGTTGATATGAAGGTGTCATATTCATATGATCAAATGTGTTTTCCCATTTTTCTTTTTATTGGTTCTTTTTAGTTATAGATAATATTAGGATTCATTTTGACAAAATTATAAAAGCTTGGAATAAAATTTGCTCTAATTTAGTTGCCAGTATTTTCCTTTTACCTGCCCTCCTTCCTCCCCCTGTTCCCTTCCTTTTACTCTACAGATTTTTCTGCTGTTTACTTATATTTTATTATATTTTAGTGTTTTGAAAATATACATGATGATGCAATTCACTTTGGGATATTCACCTATGTACTTAGAAAAGTTAGGTCAGATTCATTCCACCATTCTTCTCTTATTGCATCCCTCCTTCCTCCCCCCTCAATCCCCTTCATCTAGTCCACTGATATTTCTTCTGTTTTGATGAAATCCCTTCCCCCTTTTTCTTCTCTCTCTCTCTCTCTCTCTCTCTCTCTCTCTCTCTCACTTTCGCTCTCGCTCTTGCTCTCACTCTCATTTTTTAATTTGGTAATTTTGGACTAACTTCCCCATATCAGAGAAAACATTTGATCTTCGACATTTTTGGGACTGGCTTATTTCACTTAGCATGATAGTCTCCAGTTCTATCCATTTTCAGCAAATGGCATAATTTTATTCTACTTTATGACTGAGTAATATTCCACTGTGTATATATACCACATTTTCTTTATCCATTCATCTGTTGAAGGACAAATGAATCTGTGAATTGTGCTGCTATAACCATTGATGTGGTCGTATCCCTATAGTATGCTGATTTTAGATCTTTTGGATATATACTAAAGGGTGGGATAGCTGGGTCATATGGTGGTTACATTCCTAGCTTTTTGAGGAATCTCCACACTGCTTTCCAAACTGTCTGCAATAATTTGTAGCCCCACAAACAAGGTATAATGTATGAGTGCACCTTTTCCCCCACTTCTTCACCAATAGTCATTATTATTTGTATTCTTACTAATTGCTATTATGACTGGACTAAGATGAAGTCTTAATGTAGTTTTTGTTTGCATTTCCCTAATTGTTAGAGATGTTGAACATTTTTTCAAATATTTGTTGGCCATTGATCATGCATGTATTTTTAAAGATAACTCAGCTGAGGATGTAGTTCAGTGGTTGAGCATTGCCTTGCATGTGTGGTCCAGGGTTGAATCCCTAGCACCACCAAAATTTTTTTTCAATTATAAAACAGAGCTGGGCATTTTGGTGCACACCTGTAATCCCAGTGGCTTGGGAGGCTGAAGAAGGAGGATCACATGTTCAAAGTGAGCCTCAGCAAAAGCGAGGTGCTAAGCAATTCAGTGAGACCCTGTCTCTAAAAAAAAAAAAAAAAAAATACAAAATAGAGCTGGGGATGTGGCCCAGTGGTGGAGTGCCCCTGAGTTCAATCCCTGGCACAAGAAAAAGTTCAAAAATAGAAATAACTCTTATTAAAATATCAGATAAACATCCATACAAAGACCCTAAAGGAACTTGATAAAATGTTTTATATTACTTATTTTAATAATACATAATATAATTATAGAAACACTCATTGTATTTACACTCTCCAGGTATTATTATTCTGTACATTTTACTAAATTTTGAAATGCATAAATTCTTTAATAATTATAAAAATCCCATGGTACAACTATTATTGTAGAGTATATTACCATTATGGAAGAGACACTTTAATGTATACAGAGCAGAAGGTACAGGGAGGAAGTAGGTAAGGTTAGAAACAAAAGCTGGGGTTATATTATGGAAACTCTTGAGTGTCCTGCTAAGGTAGTGCATTATCTTATGCAGGCATAGAGTCTGAACACGAGTGGAACATGATCAGATGAGTGTTTACAAATATGAATCCATGAAAGAAAAATGCCATATGAATATTGCCATAGATGCCACAAAGACACTTGATAAAATCTAACTTCTAGTGCTGATAAAATTCTTGATTAAATCAGAGTAGAGGAATAATACTCTATGATATATGAAATATTACTACTTTGTTACTTTGTATGTTGTAGGACTATATTACTGTTACAGTATACTATATTTTATAAAGAAGTTTTTTTATTTTAAAACAAGCACTGTTATAAGTATCGTGTCATATTTTTAGCATATTTTAATGAACTTTGTCATAACAAAGACCTGTGAGGTAGTGTTATTATTGTGATGATACTCAGATGAGTAAATTAGTTCCAAAAGTATAATAGCTTAGTCAAGGTCACACAGCACGTTAAGAGGCAGAGCAAGAATTTGAACCAAGATAATTCCTAACATGATATGCATCTCAAACCAAAGGCTGGCATCATGTTTAATAGTAAGAAACTTAATAAATGACCATTAAAGTACAAACAAGGCAAGCATACCCATTATCACCTGAAATATCCTCTATGCTCTGTAAGTACCAATTAATGCAAATAGATATAATAGGAATAATAAGATATGATAATGGGAATAAGAGGAATAAATGCTGAAAAGTGAAGGTACAAAATTTTTTCATAATTTTGTAAATGTTTTTTGAATCTTAAGTAATAAGAAAAATCAGAAAGGAAGCTATTCACACAATTAATATACAGAAATTCTTATCTATCATTACACAAATAAAAATAACTTAGAAAATACAAAATGTCAGTGCCTTTTAAGTATAGACCATCAGGAACACATATATAGTCAAACATGTTGAGTTTATTGTTCGTTGCAAAAAAGGAAGAATGCTTCACAAGGAGACATCTCCATCTCAGTAAAGAACATTAAGAAGGAACTTATTATAGGATTTGTCTGGTGCTTTTGGGGTAGAGTTGAAGCAGGCCTTTATTCCAAATTTCACCCTCTCAGGCAGAGAGGGAAATTTTGTGATTATCTTAATATGTCATTGGAAAGAGAGAAGATTAGAGATAGGTCGAATTTCTAAATGGAAAAAAAGCCAGCAGTATTTGCTGTATTTGCTCATGGCGTGCCTGCTCTTCGTTTTGTTTTGTTTGTTTGGGGGTTTTGTTTTATTTGAGAGAGTATATGTACTTGTCTGTGTTCAGACATGATTACCAAGTGCATTTGTCATGATCCATCGGGATTGCAGCATGGCATTGTCTGACTTGGTGTTATGCTGTTGCGGAGTCAAAACCTTCTCTCTCCTTTCTTGGGTTTTTATCTGCTGAGCCTGATAAACTGACATAAAACAGAATAACAGGAGAAAAGCATATCCATTTTATTTTCTTTTGCACTGGGGATTGAAACCAGGGGTGCTCTACCACTGGACTATAATAACAGCCTTTTTTAAAAAATTCGAGACAGGGTCTCCCTAAGTTTCCAAGGCTGGCCCCAACCTTGTGATCTTCCTGCCTCAGCCCTTACTGGAATTAATCATAAGCATGCACCACCATGCCTAACTACACTTGTTTAATACAAGTTTTATGTGATGAGGAAACCTTCATAAGGTAACAGAAATACAAAGAAGTGGCAAAGCCTTTATGTTTTCATATTATATTTTGTATTACATATTATAATTAATATATGATAATATATAATGTAATATATTTTCTATTAGTTTGAGCAAAGAGAGGCAGTTGCAGAAAAGTAACTAAACTGGGAGGCTAAAGGAAGGTAAGAATAATTTTAACAAGTTTTGTTTATACAGAATTCTCTTGGTCACAGCTTCTCATCCTTGGTGATATGTATGTTACTTTCCTTCTGGTATAGGAAGGGCATCTTCCACATGAGGCTTTCAATATCAGGAAGAAAACAGGGAAGATCAAGTTGCCCTTCTTTCACCTGCTGTTTTTTCTAAGTACCTTAACCTCAAAATAAACCTATTCCAAAATGACACATTTTGGGTGATAAATTCTGCTACCCTCATGTGAAATTGTTTTTGCTTATTTTTTGTTTTGTTTCATTTTATTTTTGTTTATGTTCAAAAGGAAAGGGCCAGGCCAGTTCCCAGATGTTGGGGCTGTTTTTCTCTTTCTCAAAAGGGATGAAAGATACTATATACAGTACCATTATAGAAGGTAAAACACTTGGGGGTAAATTTAACAAGGACAGGAATGTAATTGGGAAGGGGCCCACAGAGAGTGTTGAGGCTCCAGGCAATGTTCTGTTTCTCAATGCAAGTGGTGGTTGCACATGTCTTTATAACAGTTTTGAAGCTAGATATGTTTGGTTTTTATGCTTCTCTCTGTGTACTGGGTTTGGCAACTTTAAATTTTCTTTATTTTAATAAAATGTATTTAATTTAATTTATATTTGGTAAATTTCAATTTATGTATTTAGATACACACTTTCTCAAAAGAATTATGTTTCAGAAATAATAAATAATCTAGTAGAACACATCCAGTGAAGAGAAGAGGACCTAGAATTAAAACTTCAGAAAATCCAATATTTAATTTCATGTGGAGCAAGACAGGCCTATAAAGGAGTCACAGAACAAGTGGTCAAAGAGATATGAGGAAACTGGGAGTGGTATGTCATGGAACCTGTGGTAGTCTGAATAACGTCCTCCCAAAATAACTGGGTCCTAATCCCCACCCACAATCAGTGAATGTTGCTTTATATGGCTAAAAGGACTTTGCTTTGCACAAGTGATTAAATTAAAGATCTTCAGAAGGGGAGATTAGGCTGAATATCTGGGTAGGTGGTAAATATAATAACAGACATCCTTATAAGAGAGATGCAGGAGGAAATTTTGACTACAGAACAAAAAAGTAAAGGGACAACTGAAGTAATATGCTACATGGCTGACTTTCACAATGAAAATGGGAACGTGAACCAAATAATTCAGATGGCCTTGAGAAACTAGAAAAGGCAAAGAAATGGATTCCCTCTAGAGATTTCAGAGGGAGCACGATTCTGCCAACACCTTGATTTTAACTCAGCAAAACTGATTTTGAATTTCTGATGGCCAGTTCTGATGGCCAGAACTCTGTAAGAATAAAGGTGTGTTATTTTAAGTGTCCAAGTTAGTGGACATTTGTGATAGCAGCCTAAGGAAACCAGTACAGAGGCCAAAAAGGGAGCTTCTTAAAAGAGCATGCAGCCAACAATTTCACGTGAGGCTGAGATGGCATTTAGAAATGTGGGTGATATTATTACTGTCCCTAGACAGCTATTTTAGTTGAATGAGGGGACCAAAAGCCAAATGGGAGTGTAGGGAGAAAGAAGTAGAAGGATAGGAGACGTCTCCTATACTCTGGCATCACCACTGGAAAGAAATGAGCAACTGAGGTAGCAAGGACAGTTATTTCCCATTTTCTGACATTCCCTACTGTTGGAAAAAGTAACATAGGTCTTTGCTTTAAAAAATAGGGGGAAACGTATAGTTTAAGTACTATAAATCAAAAGGAAGTATCATTGAAATAGCCAAATGAAGACTAGATATTTCCTTGCTTAAGTGACTAAATAGGAAGGAATAACATTCATCTCCATAGAAAACAGAGGAATCAGAGAATCTGCATTATTCACTCATATTTTCTGTGTGTTCATCTTCTTTTTCCCATCAATTTGCAAACTCTTGAGAGCAGAGATGTTTAGTTTACATTGGCTTTGCCATTATTTGCTGCAGATCCCTGGACCAAATTCTGAAGATAAGCTCCCTCTATTTGGATGTAACTTATTAATTATGTTTGGCTTTTGTATCATCAAAAGACAGGTGGACTATACTTGAAGAGAGATTAATGACCATATAATTTATAATGGAATAGTCAAAGTAGAGGAAATCCAAGCATTGTCACAGCAGGAATCTGTGTATGCTCAGACCTGTGCTAGATGTTGTACAGGGTACAGAAATAATAGAACGTTCAGTGTCTTTGGAACTGAGGTCCCAGCCAGTGCCACTGAGACAACTTGGTACCTCAGAAGCATAAGCTATCAAAAAAGAAGACTACAGCAGGACTGGTAAGTGTGGGGAAGCTACAGAGACTTGCCTTAGAAAGTATGGCTAGACAGAGAAGAAAACCATTCTGAACATGGTATATTTTCAGGCAAATCCCAGATATTCTATCCTTGGAGACCCACTGTTAAAGTTGGTAATGTCTTTAAACTAGAGGAAACTCTAGTTTGGAAGTCATATCAGGGGTTAGTTGAATGTAAAATGGGTGTATGATGTATCTGAACACTGTCCATTCAAAAGCAGATCTCCAGGAGTGGTGGAGGATACAGGAAGTAAGTTCTAGTAACTTCAGAGAAAAAATTGACAAGAATTTAATAGGACCTTAGAAGCCCAGTTAAGTGGTGGGTGAATTCAAGGGTAGACTGTAGGGCTATGGTCATGTAGACCATAGGCTACTGTGTAAGGATTAGAGAACACACATCCCTAGCATCCTTGTCCCCAAGTCCATGACATTAGAACTTAACTCTAACTTCCTCCTAATGACTGGAACTTAGTTACTGTATCCAAAATTTGTTCAGGGCCTTAGAGTAAGTGTTGCCTAACAGAGAAACCTGCCAATGGTTATAGGAATTTGGGCAGGTGAAAGAAAAATCAGGAGAGTTTTGGGGAAAATAATGACTCCCAGAAGGGGTTTGCATTCAGATCAGAGAAAGAAATCCAACATTCCTGTGAAAAAACAAGTGGTACATGGCTGCACAGGTAGACATCATTCTCTACCATAATATATTCTGGCATTTCTAGGGGCAGAGCATATATTCTTAACACAGGTTATCTTTTCTCCCCAAGGGATGGTGCAATAATTTGGATCGTGTTTCTGACCAATAATGTGATGTAAAATAAATTATAAATAAGACCAACAGCATATTTAGGAGCAAGAAAACAACTATGAGCCTCAATAACATTTAAATGAGTAAAACTGTCTGGTGTGGTGGCACATGCCTGTAATCCCAGCAGCTCAGGAAGCTGAGGCAGGTTGATCATGAGTTCAAAGTCATCCTCAACAACTTAGCGAGGTGCTAAGCAACTCAGGGAGACCCTGCCTCAAAATAAAATATAAAAAGGGCTGGGGATGTGGTTCAGTGGTTGAGTGGCCCTGGTTCAATGCCAGGTCCTCCCCCAAAAAATAAATAAAATTATGTGCCAAGTCCTATATAATGAGCATAAATATATAGGGCACATTGATTACCTAACAGGAATTTCAATACACCATAAAGGATACATACAACATATAAAAATACAATCCTGGTGAATCATAGATTTGACCTAAACTGTTATACTAAGTATAGTAAACACTAGTTAGCATTACTTTCAGGTATGTTCTTTAATATTAAAGTGCTTTTAAAGGGACGATTTGGCTGACTCCTCTCCTTGAAAAGATATCTAGGAACACTTAAACAGATGCCTTTCTTTTTTATTATTAAACTTTGTAATAGTATGATCATCTGCTGAAGATTATTGTTCTGTACTTATATATACCTTAATGAAAGTGAGTGATAGGATTTAATTCAATATGTATTTATTATATAAATATTAAAGTTTGGACCCTGTGAAAAGTACTAGAAATATAGTCAAGATAGGACATACATAAGTGCACAATCCCTCAGGGTTAGCCTCTTCTGGTTGTCTCTTTCCTGTTAGCATTTGATCTTTGGTTTTCTCATTTACATCTCTCTATATCACTAGGCTGTGAGATACTCAGCAACGACCTGCTTTTTATGTTTATATATTCTCAACTCCTAGCAGTGTACCTGGCACAGAGGAAAAATCAATGACTTATTTTAATTGAACTACTGGATATATATGTCCTGTTGCTTTTTCTGATTTGAAAAATCAGAAGGGATCCAGCATGATTGATTTTGCTTACACTTAACTCCATAGGCTATGCAGGGGTATAATGGCAACTGCTCAGTCTCTAACCAAACTAACCAACATGGCATCAAAGTAGTGAAGATGGAAGAGAGAAAAAACCCCCAAAGATTGTTAAAGTCCTCTTTCTTAGTGTTCACAGATACAGGACAGAAAGTTATTGACAGCTATTAGAAGGACTTCACACTTCATTGGAAAGCCATAAAAAACAATTACCAGGTCTCTCGCACAGATATTTCAAGAGGAGCTTCAAAACATCTTTCACAGAATTGCTAAGACAGGCATAAAAGTGGAAACCCATTGTATGCTTCTTTTGCCTTTTATACTTTGATTTTGACAGAAAGACTCCAAAAGACTAGATAAAGGGAGAGAATTGAGGTACTGGTGTTAATTAAGGAGAAGATTTTACTGGAACTCATCAAAAGACAGAGATTGTCTTAGAATTAGAGTCCATGACTATGGCAGTCAATAATAGAGCCATTGTGTTAAGTAAGGCTTGATGAAGAGGAAGATATTCAGCTTTGAATGGAAAAAGGATTATCAGAGGTAAGGATATCAGTATATACAAGGATTTTTAGGAGACTCACATGTTCTCTGGGCAGTGAGTAATCCAATCTGCATGTAAAAGGTTGGGGATGTTGTTCCCTCATAGGTTGGAGGCTTAGCATAGGGAAAAATTAAAATCAGGTTCCTAAGACGATTCAATGTTTTCTCTAATTGACAATGATATTCCACTGAGGTGACTATAGTTCACAACAACATTATATATCTTATGAATAGCTAGAAGAAAAGCACTTGAAGGCTCCAAACATAAAGACATGGCAAGGAAATCGAAATGCTGATTACCCCTATTTGATCAGTACATATGCTGAAATATTACATTATACACCATAAAATGTACAAGCTTTATGTTAATAATTTTTTAGAAAATTATATTTCCAGTATTGGTTCTTGGTTAACATAAAACAAGTAAAGCTTTGGGAACCAATTTTTGTTATGAAAATCCCAACTCAAACATCTTTTAATTACTCTTTCTGCATGTATCAACTGGAAGTTACTTTTAAATCATAGCCAGTAAGAACTCATGAGAGAATACACATGGTGGAATATGTGTGCTGGCCTTCCCTATCTATGCATTAATGAGAAGGTTAATTTCAGGTTAATTAGATGGGATGTGAGAGCTTTCTCAACAACAGACTCAGCAAAATCCTAGGAATCTGAAAAGAAAAGCATTTATATGTGGACAGGGACTTTGGCTTGCTTTCCTTCCAATTTGTGCAAGTCTGAGCATCTAACTTCTGGGGCCTTGGGACATCTTTTAAAACAAGACAGGAGTGCTTTCCAGGCTCTGGAGATAAAATGTGGCATGTATGACTAGAGGCAAGGCAATTAATCTCATTATAGAACAATCAGAAGTGTTCATCAAATAAAATTCCCAGCAACTTCCAGCCCTTCATGGCCTATGAAACTCACGGTAGTTGGATAGTTAAATACTAGTTTGGAACAGAAAGAAGTGACATCTGATACATTTTTTGGCCTATCTTCCTCTGGGCTAAAAAATGCTGTGTTGCTACATATAATACCCCTCATGATTTGGTCTCTGGAACTAGACATGTTTAGCTCAGCAAGTCAACTAAGGCACCCATAAGAAAGACCAGTGGGAGATAACTGGGTAATAAAGTCCACCATAAAGGAAACTACCATCAGCCAACGAACCTAGAAAGCAGCCTATTATGTCCCAAGGTGCCAAACACTTGTTTCTTTGAATCTTTTCAACAAGGGTATTTATTTATTTATGCTCATTCTTATTCTTGGAATAGAGGTTAGAATGAGAATGTGTCAATGATATACAGGCCACTGAACTTGACACCCAGTAAGTCACCAAAGAAGCAATTCCATAAAGTATAATGTATAAAATCTTTTTTCCACAGGAGCCCAAAATGAGTATCCTGATTATCAATAACTTGGTAGTGTTTGCTTCTGTTCTATGAAGTATAACTCAGAAGGTGGGCTGGTCTCCATTTTTCCTTTGTTAGGTATCTCCTAATACCTGACTGTAATGCAATGTGACTATAACACAATGCCAAGTAATGTAATATTTGCAGACTTAAAAATCAGATTTTTACATGCATACAAAATAAAATAAATCATTCTCATCTCTAGTCCAAGCAATAAAATAAACTCAGAAAATTTTAAGTTTTACTTTACCATTTTCATATATTTTAATTTTAGCTCACTTTTTTTCTAAACATTGTGTTACTCCATTTTCTGTTCATATAAGTGAATACCTTATATTGGATAATTTATCAAGAATAAAGGCTTATTCAGCTTATAATTCTAGAGGTCTAAGGTCAATGTATATCTAAAAAAAATTAAATATAAAAATAAATAAAGCTACTTTCTCTGTTTAATTAAGACCTGGAATAAATCTCTTGAGTGTACTTCATAGATAAAATTTCCAGTGAAGTCAACAGGCCTTCCCTCACAAAAGAATCAAGATCTCATGATCTGATGAAAAGAAAGACTCTAGATTGGGACTAATTTATACTGCCTCATACATCTTCTCTTTCATTCCTCATCACAAGGGAAAGGATGTGTTCAATGTTTGTCTTTCTCTCTGGTGTAAAATCTCCAAAGGAACAGGGACTGCTGGTCTTAAGTTTAGACCTACTGCATAGAAGGACCTCAATAAAAATGCACCAAAAGCATACTGGTACTGAGAGAAGATTGATGGCTAAATCTTCACTGGTCCACTATTTATTCATGTTGAGTCAAATTACTGTCCACTGTCTTTTTGTCTCAGCCTGAAGGACTCCCTTTAGTACTTATTTTTAATAGCTTTAATGGAATATGATTTGCATATCATATTATTCACCCTTTTAGAGTATACAATTCAATTATTTCAGTGTACTCCCAGATGCGTACAACCATCAGCACAGCCAATTTCACAACATTTTCATCATCTCAAAAAGAAACTCCATGCCTTTTAGCTAATACACTCATATTCCCTGACCTATTCCCCAGTCCTAAAATAACCAGTAATCTACTTTCTATCTCTATAAATTCCCCTATTTTGGATTTTCATATAAACAGTACCGTTTCATCCTCATTATGAATAGAATCATAAACTTTTGTGACTAGTTTCTTTCATTTAACAAAGGCCCAAGAACCTTCATAACTCTGGTGTAAGTCCTATAGTTCAAAGTCTAGAGTTTTAATTTCCAAGGGCAGGACAAGAAGAGTGTTCCAATTCCAGGTGAGTTAGAAAAAATTGCTTTTTCTCTGTTTTTGTTCTATCTAGGACTCAAGCCAATTGGATGACGATTTCCATGTTGGGGGATGATTCTCTTCCTCATTCAGTCTACTCACTCACATAGGAATCTCTTCTAGAAACACTATTATAGAAACACCTGTAGTAACACTTTACCAGTTCTCCAGATAGTCCTTAATGCAGTCAAGTTGACACCTAAAATTTCCATTTCTGCATCTGTGTCATATGTATCCACAGAAGTCTCTGTTGATTTGTCTTAGTACTCACCTATTGTTTAGACAGACATTTTTTAAATGCTTGGGACGAATACATCTCTCCTTGTCTTTGCTGAGAGATACTGTGATGTGTTGAGGTATGCCTTTAACTCTCAGCTAAGCAGTTAGTAATTTTGCCTTAGCCTCTATTTCCTGCTCTCACAGAGCCTCAAAGTCAGCCAGAGGTGAGGGCTTTGGACCTTCTTGGGTCTTTTCTAAGCATGTACACAGCCCTTGGTATGCAAGTAGTCTTAAGCATGTGACTTTCTTATTTTCCAGGAATATATCAGACTTTTTGAAAGCTTCTATGAAATATCATTCCTCAGCTTCTCCTTTCAAGGTATTTGATTAGTCTATTATTTGCTTCAACTGTTATCCACTGCTTCAAGGAGCCAAGAAGTTAAGCAATTGTCTACAATTTATTTTTGATACATGTTCCCAAGAAAAAGGCTTTTCACACTAGGAAGTCTTTGAGTCAGACAGAGATTTCTGATACAGACAGCTTGCAAGTATGGTCTTCCAGTAGATCAACAGGAAATTCACAAATTGACATTTCTTGGCTGTTTTTTTTTTTTTTTGAAAGGGCTTCAACCCTGTTCTCTCTTCAGTAGCTGCCAGTCTTCACCATCAATGGGGAATGTTATTTTTCAAGACTACCACAGCTGGAAAGCAGAGAATGAGATCAGGACAATTTTAAATGCCCCAAAGCTCAATGTTTTGTTTTGTTTTGTTTTGTTTTACCAAGACTCAGCCATTTTTCTTGAATAAACATTCTCTGGGTTGCTGCAAGTTTTCATTAATTTCCAGAGTTTTCAAAAATCTGCTTCTAATCATTTTTGCATTCTCTCACTGCTTTAATAAAGGAGAATGTTTTGGGAAGCTTTTCTTTGCCATATTAGTTCTATAACTATAAATTTATATAATACCCTTAATCTTCCACTAGTTAAGCATTATCTATTATTTAGTGAATCTGAGTAATGATAGTTATTTCTTCTTCCTCTTCCTTTTCTTGCTTCACTTATACTACTCAATTTCAGTTAATTATATTACTTTTTTGTTTACCATTTATATTTAACTATGTTTATGCTTCTATGACTTCATTTGCAACTTTAAATTATCTCCTTGGACTCCCAGCAATTACAGATGAAGCAATTAGATGTGTACAATACCTCCTACTCTCTTCTTTTTTCTCCCAATCAATTTTGGCTAGTTATATTGTCTTAATTTGGGTTCCCTCAGAGGCAGACCAGGAGATAATGATTTAAGTATAACTCCTTTATTTGTGAAGGGAAAGGAACACCAGTAGGGAAGTAAGGAAGTACACAGAAAGATAAAGCAACCAATAAAAGAAGTATTAAGCCAACTATCTCTGTGGGTGACTGAAGCTTAATCTTGTGAGGAAATTCTAGCGAAGCCTGTAATACACATGCTTCATGGTTATCTCTCCAAGGATCAAGGGATCTAAGGTATTTATGCACCAACTCCCATCAATCATTTGTTGAGGGCTTCTCCTTAGGGGACTTAATTCCCTGACACTTCTTGAATGTTGCTCTCAGGAAAAAAATGCATATATTGGTAGGTGGAAGTCAGTTAGAATAAAACCAAATGGAAAGACCACAGTGATAAAGATGGGATACTGACCAACTCTCTTACACATAAAATTTCCCCATTGTTATTAAATATAACTTTTATATTCTATTTTGTACTTTATTTCCCACATGTGTTTTTTTCTTGATTCTACTACTGACTATACTTAGAATTCACTCTGAGTTTTTTTCTCTATAATTTTCTTGGTCACTTTTTTTAGTCTTAAATTTCTCCTCCAGTTGTTGTCAAGGAAGTATTTCTGAAAATGATATTCTCTGAGCTTTTGCATGATCAAAACTATTTGTCTTTGTCCTTTTCTACTTCAAACACAATTTGGATAAAGATAATATTTCTGGCTTACTTTTTTTTCCATAGCACTCTCAGAACCTGTGAGCATCAGTAATGGCTCCCATTATCTGATTAACCCTAACTATTATACTAGTCAGAACAACATCTCTTAAAAATTCATGGTCATCCAGACACTGAAAATGTGACCTCATTCAGAAATAAGGTCAACTTATGATGAGGTCATACTGGAATCAATTGGGTCCTAATCCTATGACTAGAATTCTTTAAGATGAGGGACATTTGAATACAGACATGCACAGAGAGAGTTTTTGAACAGATACAGGGAAGAACAGCATGTAAAAGAGGAGGCAGATTGAAATTGCACTTCTAAGCCCAGGGACATCAGAGATTGTAACCAAATACCAGAAACTAGTAGAAGAATGGGACAGATTCTCTCACAGAACCTCCAATAGGAACCAACTCTTTTCAAACCTTGATTTGAGACTTCTAGTCTCCAAAATTGTGAGATAATGTAGTTCTATTGGTTTAAGCTCCCAGTTTGTATTAATTTGCTATGATAGAACATTAACCCAACTATGAAGTTTAATGTCTTGATTACCTGAAAGCCAGCAATTCTCTTCCCTGATTACCAATGAGGAATTAAATTTAATTTCTTTACTTTTACTTATTTCCTCTTATATAGAGAGTATGCATTCAGAGTTAATACTACATGCTATATAAATCTTAGATTCTAGTTTCTCTTGAGTAACTCTTTTTTAATGCATGTTAATTATATAGAATAATAGGTTTCACTGTGGCATATTTGTATATGCACATATTTGATCATTTCTGTCTCCCATTACTCCCTCCTATTCTCCCTATCCCCTTCTTTATTTCTAATAGTCGGTTGGGTAACACTTTACCCACAGTTCTGAATAAACTTGTAACTTGCCAAGGATGAGGGATGATATAGAGTGTAAACATCCATATGCACACAGGGATCCAATATCCAATATCTTCTTCAGTTTGTGAAATAGGCTTTTGATAATGTTGCTACCCTTGCAGCTAAACTTTCACCAGCTCTTAAAAACATAAATAATAGCCAGGCGCAGTGGCACATGCCTGTAATCCCAGCACTTGAGAGGCTTAGGCAGGAAGATTGCAAGTTCAAAGCCAGCCTCAGCAACTTAGCAAGGCCCTAAGCAACTCAGTGAGACCCTGTCTCTAAATAAAATACAAAATAGGGCTGGGGATTGGGGATGTGGCTCAGTGGTGGAGTGCCCCTGGGTTCAATCCCTAGTACCAAAAATAAATAAATAAATAATAAAATAAATGTAGAAGAGGAAAGAAAAAATTAAAGATGGAACAAAAAGAATAAAATTTATAAAATATTCATAGCATTGACACTACAAATTAAAAATCAGAAGAGGAAAAAAGAATGAAAAGTAGATTATAATTTTAAGTTGTTAGATGATTCCAATAAAGATTAATATTATAAAAGTGGAAAAGTTCTAGGATTTTCAAAACAGGTAAAAAATTTAACACCAGAGATGAAGAGAAAGAAGGTCAGAAGAGAAAAATACAAAAGGCAAAGACATATAATTAGAAGAAATGGCTAAAATTCATAAGAAGTTAAACATTCATGAGATAGAGGAGAGAGACTTTTGGGTCAGGAAAGTGAGGAATTCTGCAAATCTGTTCCTCATAAAAGTAGTGAAAACACAGGCAAATTTTATCAATTTTTTCCCTAACTTTAAAAATTAACTGAATGCTCACATTAATCTATAAAATATTAATTCAAAAATTGCTAGGACTTGGTAAGAATGAGTCTTTGTGGCATTTCAACTTCCCTTATTTCTATCCCTATCTCCTCAGTTTCACAGTAGCCATGAAAATGAGCCATGTCACAAACATGGTAACAGAGAAAATCAGTAGCCCTGTAGCCACTGGAGGGAGTAAATTGGATTTGGTGCTCTTAAAAAGTCCTATCCCCAGAACATTCTTACTATTTGACCTTCCTTGCAGGTCTCTGGAAAAGCATAACAGAAAAGCATTATAAACCAAATAGACCTAACAGACATACTGTTCACTCCAAAATAGCAGAAAATACATTATTCTGATGCATATATGGAACACTCTCCAGGATCAACTATGTTAGGTTATAAATGAAGCCCCAATGAATTTAAAAGGATTTAAATCAAACAAAGTATGTGTTATCCAATTACAATGACCCAATAATTAGAAATCAATAGCAGAAAAAGTTGAAAAATAATAACTATGTGGAAATTAAACAGCATAATCTTAACCAATAATGCAAGGAAAAACAAATACAATTCTATAATAATTTGAAATGAGCAAAAATGAAAAGTCACCAAACCAAAACATCAAAGCAGTGCTTTGAGGGAAATTTATATCTATACATGCTTTCATTGAAAAAAGAAGATCTCAAGTCGATAACCTAAATTTCTTCTGCCTTAAGAAATTCTAGTGAAAGGAGAAAACTAAGCCCAAAGCAAGTAGAAGAATTGAAAATAATAAAGATTACAACAGATATGATTGAAATAAAGAATAGAAAATCAATAGGGAATATTTAAAAAGCTGTTATTTTGAAAGATCAACAGCATTTACAAACCTTTAGATAGATGGCCAAGACAAAAGCCACAAAATCCAAATTACAAAAACTAGGTATGAAAGAGAAAAAATTACTATTGGCCTAATAGAAATAAAAATTACTTTAAGGAAATACTATAATGAATGTATGACAATAAATTCAATAACTTGGATATAATGGGAAAATTCCTAGAAAGACACGAATAACTGAAAGTAATTCAAGAATAATTAGAAAATATGAATTGATCTGTAGCAATTAATGATTGAATCAATAATTTTAATATATACAAACATTGCATTTCAGTTAATGATGATAATAAAACTCACAAAGACAAGTCCAGTGTCAGATGGCTATACTGGTGAACTCTACCAAATGTTTAAAGATTAACACCAATCCTTCACAAACTTCAAAAAAAAGAAAAAAGAAAAAAAACTTCCCAAATCATTCTGTGGAGGATAGATTTACCAAATACTGAATTCCAACAAAGGTGTGAAAAAAAAGAAATCTACACATTAAAAACTCACAAGAAAACTATAAATTATATCTTAGGAACATGAACATGAATATCCTAAACAAAATATTAAAGCCAAAATCTGCAACATATAAAAATAAATTTACAACATGACTAAAGGTTTTATCCCAGGAATGATTGGTTAGTTTAAGCATTGTCATGCACAATATTCATAGAATAAAGGATATACAAACACAAGAAAATCTCAGTAGATTAAAAAAAAAGAAAAACATTTGAAAAAAACTTAGCACACTTCGATGATAGAAAAATTCATCAAACTATGAATGAAAAGGAACTTCTTCACTTTGTGAAAGATTATCTATGAAAAATCCAGAGATGACATCAGACTTAATGGTGAGAGATTAAAAGCTTTCCCACAAGCTAAGGAACAAAAAAAGATGTATATTCTAACTATTTCTATTTAGGAGTGTAACGAAAGATCTAGAAACAATTAGGAAAAAGAAAAAAAATAAAGAAATAAAAGGCATGGAAATTGTAAATGAATAAGGATAATTATCATTATTCACAGTTGACATAATTAAATATAAAGAAAATCCTAAAGAATCCATTCAAGGCTATGGAAGCAATCAAAGATTTCAGCAAAGTTGCAAGATATAAGATCAATACATAAAAATAAACTGTATTTCTAAATAATGGAAATTAACAACCAGAAAAAGACATTAGGAAAAAATTCCATGTACTAAAAAAAAATACTTAGGAATAAATTTGACCAAACTGTTGCAAAAATTCTATGATAAAAACTACAACACATTCCTTACAAAAGTGAAAGAAGACCTAAATAAATGGAAACATCTGTATTCAAGGATTTGAACAGTTAATATTATTAAGATAACAATACTACTCAAAGTAGTGTACAGATTCAGTGCAATTTCTATCAAAATAGCAAACCCTCTTTTTAGGGAGGCAAGAAATGGAACAGTCAATTCTATATTTCATATGAAATTGCAAGGAACTCAGAAAAAGCCTAATCAATTTTGAAAAAAAAAGAAAGTTGGAGGACTCAGAATTCTTAATTTCAAAACTTACTTCAAATCCATAGTAACCAAAACAATGTGATACCCATACAATGAGAGACATATTGATCAATGGGATAGAATTGAGAGTTCAAAAATAGACCCATAAGATCTATGGTCAATTGATTCTTTTTTAATTTGTTCTAATTAGTTCTACATGACCATAGAATGCATTTTAGCACATCATACATAAATGGAGTATAGCTTCTCATTCTTCTAGTTGTACAAGATGTAGAATCACACCAGTTGTGTAGTCACATCTGTATATGGGGTGATAATTTCAGATTCATTCTACCTTACTATCCTCCCTGTCCCCTTACCCCTTCCCTCCCTTCACTCCCCTCTACCTAATCAAAAGTAACTCCAATCCAAAGTAATTGATGCTTAACAAGGGTTCCAAAATCCAATGGGGGTAAAGAATAGTCTCTTGAACAAAAGTGGTGGGAAAATTGGATGTCCACATGCAACAAAATACAATTAGATCCTTTTGCCACACCATAAACAAAAATTAACTGAAGAGATCATACACCTAGGTATTAGAGCTAAAACTAACTAATTAATAATAGAAAACATAGAAGCAAATCTTAATGTCCTTGGGTTAGGCAATGTTTTCTTAGATATGACACAAAAAAACACCAATAGAAAATAAAATATAATTTTTCCATATTTTATTAGTACCTTATAATTATACATAAACGTGGGATTAGTTTTTACATACTCATGCATGCACATGATATAACAATATAATTTGGTCAATATTCTTTCCTAGAAACTCCCATTTCCCTCTCCTCCCTCACCCTGATCCCTTTCCTCTACTAGTCTCCCTTCTCATTTCATGAAATGCCACCCTTTTTCTTTATTCTCTCTTGTTTCCACATATGAGAGAACCATATGAGCCTTGACTTTCTGAGTTTAACTTGTTTCATTTAAATAATATTCTCAATGTCTATCTATTTTCCTGCAAATTACATAATTTCATTCTTCTTTATAGATGAATAAAACTCTATTGTTTATATATGCCTCATTTTCTTTATTCATTCACCCACTAATGGACACCTGGATTGGTTCCATGACTTGGCTATTGTGACATATGCTGCTATAAACATGGATATGTGTGTACCACTATAGTATAATTATTTTAATACTTTATGATATATATTGAGGAGTGGCATAGCTGGATTATATGGTAGATCCATCCTTAGCCTTTTGAGGAAACTCTATGCTGATTTTTATTGTGGTTGTACTAATTTACAATCCCAAAAAGAGTTTAAACAAGTTACTTTCCCCCACATACTCTCCACCATTTCTTATTGTTTGCATTCTTGATGGATAATATTCTAACTGCAGTTATATAAAATCTAAGTGTCGTTTTGATTTGCATTTTCCTAATTTCTAAAGATGTTGATTTTTTTTCATATATTTGTTAGCCATTTCTAATCCTTTTTTAATATTAAGGTTAAAATTTATTAACATTGAGTAAGGTGTAGATATTTTGAGAAGTTTAGGTTATATAGCAAATAAAGCCTCATATTTATTGCTGCTTCTAATTTATCACAGGAGTTACTTCCCAAAAGTGTTAATCACAGCTGGATTGAAAGAATATTTGGGAACTGTGGCAATGTGATTTATATAATTATTCCATATTATAAATCTACTGGAGATCCAAAAGGATTTGCCTTTGCGGAATATGAAATGAAAGAGCAAGCAGCAAAAGCTGTTAAGGTAGGTCCAGATCCTTCCAAAACTAGTTTTGAAAACATCTTGTCTTCACCTTCAAGAGTAATTTCTTCTGGAAAGTGTCTATGCAGTTCATTTTCCCATTTGCCAATTGGGTTAGGTGTTCTTTTGGTGTTTGGGTTTTTTTTTTAATATATTCTGAATATTAGTTCTTTCTCTGAGAAGCAAGTGGTAAATATCTTTTCCCATTCTGTAGGCTCTCTCTTCATGCTCTTATTTTCTTTTTTGTGAAGAATCTTTTTAAATTTGATGTCATCTCATTTATTAATTCATGGTATTATTTCTTGAGCTTTAGGGGTCTTAATGAGGAAGCTTTTGCCTTTGTCTATATGGTGGAGTGTTTACCCTACATTTACTTCTAGGAGTTGTTAAGTTTGGGGTCTAAGTCCTAGGTTTGACTCATGTTGAGTTGGCTTTTGTGCGGGGTGAGAGGTAGAGATCCAGTCTCATTCTTCTATGTATAGATAACCAGTTTTCCCAGCACCATTTGCTTAAAGGACTGTCTTTTCTCCAATGTATGTTTTGGTGCTTTTTTTCAAGGATCAGATGACTGTATCTGTGCGGGTTTGTCTCTGTGTCCTTTATTCTGCTCCACCAGTCCACATCTGTTTTTATGCCAGTGCCAGGCAGGTTTTGTTACTATAGCTCTGTAGTATCATATGAATTCAGATTCTGATACCCTTGCTTCCTTGGTTTAGAGATGCTTTGGCTATTCTGGGTCTTTTGTTCTTCCAAATGAAGTTTAGAACTTTTTTCCTAGGTATGTGAAAAATTCCATTCATAGTTTGCTGGTGATCACATTGAAGCTATTATTGCTTTTGATTAGATGAGCATTTCTACAATATTAATTCTGTGTATCCATGAACATGGAAGGTCTTTTCATCTTTTTATGTCTTCTTCAATTTTTCTTCAGTGTTTTATAGTTTCCATTTTTGAGATCTTTCACTTTCTTGGTTAGATTTATTCCTAGGTATTTTGGGGGGGAGGTGCTATTGTGAATGGAATTATTTTTCTGATTTATTTCTCAGCAAGTGCATTATTGGTGTATAGGAAAGCTATTTATTTTTATATATTGAATTTTAACCTGCTACTTTGCTGAATTCTTTTGGATCTTCTAAGTGTAGGAGAATATCATCTGCAAACAGGGAAAATTTAACTTCTTCCTTTCCTATTCTTCTCCCTTTTATTTCTAGATAATTATACTTTCCAGTACTGGGCACTGAACACAGAGTCTTACACATGCTAGGCAAACACTTTACCACTGAGACATATCTCCAGTCATAATAGAGATAAATTTTACTTGGTCAAAATCAAAAATCTTTCTGCTGCCAATGATAACATCAAGGAAGTGAAAAGACACCAAAAGAACTGGAGAAAATATTTGAAGATCTGATAAGGAACTTGCATTCAGAATATATAAGGAAGAATTAAGCTTTATAATAAAGACAAATTAACCCCTTAAAATGGTCAAGGGTTTTAATAGACATTTATTCAAAGAATATATACAAATGGAAAAATAAGTTCATGAGAGAACACTATCAGTAGAACTTAAGGAAAACCAAAATGAAATATCACTTTATACACTAAGAGGGCTAAGATAAAAAGCACATTCAATATAATGTGTTGGCAGTAATAGAGAAACTGCATCTTTCATGCATCAATTGTGGGGATGCAAATTGGTATAGTTGTTTTGGAAACAGTTTGATATTCTGCAAACTATGGTTAAACAGAGTAACCATATGATCATGAAAATCTACTCCTCACTACCCAAGAGAACTGGAAACTTATGTCCACATAAAAACTGCACAGAGGTACAGAGCAGCATTGTTTGTAATGCCAGAAAGTAAAAAAAATCCAAATGCACATCAACTGATGAATGTATAAACAAACCTGATATATCTAAGCAGTGGAATATTATTTTTCAAAAAAATGGAATGAAATACTGATACATGTTACAATATGGATGAACCTTGAAAATACTACATCAAGTGAAATTGCCCATTGTAATAGACTGTAAATTGTATACTACTACATATTTTATTCATATGAAATGTCTAGAATAAACAAATACATGGGGGGAGAAGTTAATTGAGTGGTTGCCTAATATTTGCATGTGTTGGGGAAGAAGGAGGTGGGAGGCAGGGATTGGAAGTGACTGTTAATGAGTAGGGAGTTTATTTTGAAGGTGAGCAAAATGTTTTAAAATTAGCTTGTACAGACGGTTTCATAACTTTGGGAATATACTAAAACATGAATTACATACCATAAATGAGTGAATTTTAAGTAATGTGGATTATATCTCAATAAAACTATTAAAAACTCTATGGGTTGAAGTGACTAAAGGTTAAGAACTGAGAACCTAAAAATTTTAAATGAAATACACAGCTTATGAATACTATGAGTTACAGAAATATTTTTCAATTTTTTTCAGAAATATTTTTAAGGGAAAATGAAAGCAAAAGACAGAATTTACAAAGAAAGAGCAGAAATGATGTTTCAAAGCAAAGAGTGTACTCCCAAAGCAAGCTTTTGGTATATCATTTCTTTTCTTAAATATTGGCGTCTCTGTTGCAGTGGCAAATTTTCTCAGGGTGATGAGTCAAGGAGAAGTGAACACATTGGCACCTTTCCCTTTGTTCCCCTCACCTGAAACCTAAAGGCCTTTTACTGATCATAATGACAGGGCTTCTGCACCACTGAATCATCTGAAGATGCTCAAGGCTTAGCTAGGGGCAGTATGTAAAACTTTTTCAATAACCCCTGGATAAATTTAGTTATGCACTTATTTTATTCATTCTTTATCTACTTCTATTCAGTAAAATAATTATTTAGTGCTTATTTATCAAAGAAAATTATCTGTGGAGTATTGAACTCATTATAATACTGACTACTGTTTCTTCACACATTAGACTCAGTTTCCTTCAAAATGATATTTATCCACACTTTTCTGCTTAAAGCAGAAACTCCTAGAGAGATGTTGACAATAAAATAGGAATTGAATAGTTTTACTTTTGTCTTTGGTCTTCATCTATTCATATTATCCTACCCCACCAACTTGACACCAATCCACAGACTTGGGAAATCTCTTTTATTACTAACCCTATCCACATTGGGATTTAATATTTCGTCCAAAATTCAATTCTTTTTCAAACTCCTCCCCAGTCATTCCCTAAACTGGATCTAACCAGATCTCGATTGCTTCCTCCCTGGTTACTAAACAACTCTTTGGCATGCAACTTTATTTTTCTTTATTACATCACTAACATGGGGAGGACCCATGAGCAGAACTATGAGTATTGGTTTGAACGGCCTAGTCTTCACATAAACTTTTTTGCCACAATGTGAAGCATGGGTTTTGAACAACCTTGTTCTCACATAAATTTTTCTGCTACTTGACTGGGCTCACACTGTCCTGATTTATCCTATCTTTTGATTGCAAGGATGTGCATACAATTTGGTCATTGTTACATTTCAATAAGTGCTGAAGTTCTCTTACATTTTCTTAAGTTGATAAATAAGTATTGATCTTAAAACATCCCCACTTATCACCACCACACTATTATCTTTTGCTTTTTGCAAGGTATTTCACTAAAGAAAACTATTATTTTATAATCTTCATCAATTATGTCTGGCTAAATCATTGTTATTCTTATGTTAAAATAATAAATCATCTTTTCTTTTTACTTATCACTGTGTGGTAAAAAATGTCAGGTAGCAATACAGAAGTTTCACAAATTGAACTATATTTATCTAATTCATTCAAATGTATTTTTAAAACAAATGTGCCAATTTCTATGCTAAGTGCTAGGCCAAGTACAAAAACTGAGAAATGGTTCTTGAACTTCAATAGTTCATAGTCTGTATAAGATAGTTGAATCGGTCTGATAGCAGTGACATGAACAAAGTTGTAGAGAAGCACATAGAAAATTGTGTCTAGAGAAAACCAGGGTATCTTCATGAGGAGGTTCATGATTCATTATTGTTGATAAATAAGTACAAATTTAATGAAAAGATGAAAAGATTATCTCTTGAATCATAGGACCTAAGTAAAAATGTGTGATTCAATCTGCTTCTTCTTGGTATCTTCCTTTCCCCCTTCTCTTCACTCTTATCAGATGTTACTATTCTGCCAAAGATTAGTAAGCAAACACAAAATGTGTATGATTCTCTTTCCATCTTTGAGTTTTGAGTGCTTATTCCTTGGTAAGACATCAGAGTATATGGGCTGCATTAGTTAGACTATTGATATATCTTCTTTCAAAGAAAAAAGGTGTGAAAAATGGGCTTAAAGAGCAATTTGAATCCCTGCCACCTCTGTGTCTAGGGATTAATCTCATGTGGGCTAAAAAACCTCCCCTTCATCCCATATCCCCAAACTCATGAAACTTTTATTCAAAGGAGATCAGCTATATCAGGCAATTTTACAGGAGCCTATGGGAGATGCTGACATTTGGCATTTATCTCAGATTAGATACCAACAAGAAATGTAGCAGAAATGGCCTGGTGACCAGACATTAATCAAATCTACTCCACTTGCTTGGTGGATGATCAGGATTTATTTGGATAAAAGAAAGAAGTCTTTTCCTATTAAACACATTTGTAGTATCCAAAGGCCTATCTTACTGCTTTGACAATCAGTGATGGAACTGAAGTCCTCGTGCATACTAGGCAACTTTTCTGCCGCTGAGTTATATCCCTCGTCCCCTTCTTGTTTTGTTCCTACAAAATTAGATGTTTGTAATTGCAGGGTAAAAGTTTAAGATTAGTTAACACAAACATAAATATCTTTTTGGATCATCTGTCCCAAAAGATCTCGAGTACTTCAACACCACCCCCACCAACACACACACATACATACACATTCTATGCTATGCTACTTCCTTGTAAACATTTTCTTCTAAAGCACTGAGAAGGACCAATCTTGTATCACTGAAAACTGTTTCCAGGTTTGCTACTAAGCATGTTGGTGCAGAAAACAAAGCTTTTTTAAAAAATATTTTTTTAGTTGTCAATGGGCCTGTATTTTATTAATGGGTGGTGCTGAGTATCGAACCCAGTGCCTCACACATACTAGGCAAGTGTTCTGCCACTGAGTTACAACCCCAGCCCAGAAAATAAAGCTTTAATTAATACTGTTACAGGAATCCCCTCCCTCTTCTCCACATGGATATTTACTGTTAACCCTGACTTTAGTGTATGACAGTACTATGGCAACACTGCATTTTATGTGACTTCCTTTCCTCCCTCTTCCAATTTTAACCAACTTTTAGCAGGAAATACTACACTGTATCCTGGGCTGAAATTCACACTGCCCCACCCCCTTATGGCTGTGATCAAGTAAGAGTCAATCTGATACCATGAAAATCACTTACAATAAGGGAAGTCTGAATATATAACTATATTTCTCTAACTTCCCTTGATATTGTGCCATTTTCGGGAAGGAGACCTCAGTAATGAATGCCTATTTCTCTTCTTGGTGGAGCTGCTCTTACTCTAGCCAATCATAGAAGAGAAAGACTGGTTTAGCTTAAAAAGACCTGCATGATAGATTGCTGCAAATTAGGCACCACTGAATCATACCACCCTGAATTCATGAACTTGTGGACAGGTCTTATAACTTGCTTGGCTCAATGTAACCTAAATTTTAATGGTTTGTTTACAAATGAAGTGTCCCCTAAAAGCTCAGGTGTTGGAAACATAACGTCCAATGAAGCAATGTTCAGAGGTGGAATGATTTGATTATGAGAACCATAACATAATCAGTGGATTAATCCAGTTGATGGATTAATAATTTAAAAAGGCCTACTCTACTGGGTAGTAATTATAGGCAGTTGGGGCTTGACTAGAGGAAGTAGATCACTGGTCGGTCTCTCTCTCTCTCTCTCTCTCTCTCTCTCTCTCTCTCTGCTTTCTGCCTTCTATGAACTGGGTAGATTTCTTCTGCTAAGCCCTTCCACCATGATATTCTGCCTTACTCAGACCCAAAGTAATGAACCCAGCTGACTATGAATTGAACTTCTCAAACTGTGAGCCAAAATGAACTTTTCCTCCTCTGAATTGTTCTTGTCAGATATTTTAGTCACAAAAAGGAAAAGCTGACTAATACAAAAGTCATACAACATAAATTCTGGACTAGGGTGCTATAAGGTCTTATAGCTTCTGCTCTTGCTCTCTTGAAAACCTGAGACAATCATACTTTGAAAAGTCTGGGATGAAAAACTATGTGAAGAGAGAGGTCCAACCTATCCAGTTACTCCAGCAGAACTCAGATTCCACTAGTCCCTTCTTCCAGGTACCCGTGTATGAGTAATTTCATGCAGCACTTACAAAACTACCCAAACAATCCATAGAATCAAGAGAAATAATTAATTGTTGCTTTAAGTTGTTAAGTGTTGGAGTGATTTGTTACACAGTGATAGATAACTGATATAACTATTGTTTATAAAGTGCATAGAGTAATAGTCACAGGTTTCTTCATAGGCCTAGGGTTACAAGAAGAACTGAAACCAAGTTTTTCATCAGATCACACAAACAAAGTTTTTGCAGTGATGAATGGTTTTTGGTTCTAGTATATATTGATATGTACAGAATTTGAAGATGCAAATGACATGACCTGCTTTTCTAAGAGTTACCAGCAAAATGCCTAGTGAGAAAAACAGTATACAAAAAGCTTCTGAAAATCTACAAAACTCTATCTACATTTGATGATTTCATTGTCCAGTGTCAATGTCCCAGCTGTGCACCAGTGTCTTTCCAGCTTATGTCTGGGCCAAAATGCAAAGTGTTCCTAAATTTCTCTCCTCTATCATTTCTGGATAAGAACTTGGATGAAAGTTTGTTGGTTTTCCTGTCAAATTTATCACTGATAAAGCCTCAGGCAAAGCATTTCTGTACTTGGTGTGTTGCTTATTCTATTTAACACTAGACACTTGTAAGAAGGGTCTCATTTTTTAATTTCTATTTATTTATTTATTTAGCAGTGTTGAGAATTAAACCCAGGACCTTGTATATGCTAGGCAAGTGCTCTACCACTGTGCTACACCACTGTTGGAGTCAGTTTAGAAACACAACCACTACTAAGGGTCTCACCATCTAGGAAGGCAGAAAGATGTAATGACAAAGCACAGAAATTCTGCAGCCAAATTTTTTGAGTTTCAGTCTTGGATCTGCAAATTGTTGTGTGACCTTGAGCAGGTTACTGAACCTTTCCTTGTATCATCTTTTGTATCTGTCAAAAGAAGATGATAATAATTCTACCTACCTTGGAACTATTGTAAAGGTAAATTTGACTTGTAGTAGCTGTAGAAATTTGGCTACTAGTCTTATTTTGATTATTATGGAAGAAAATTTGAATATAAAAGTTAGAAGACAAGGATTCTAATTCCAGGTCTTTGGTAAACTAAATGCTTTACCTTGGGCAAATTACTATGTCTTTGCAACTCAGTTTCTTCACCTGCAAAATGAGTACTTTAAAGACCGTTTCAGATCTAAAATTCAACAATCTATGAAATGTTTGAGGAAGAGCCAAGTTCAACCACTGAAAGTAAGAACAGGCCCCAGAAGTCTTGAGGCTTAGTGTGGTTTTATATATGAATCAAGGCATCATTTTGTTTGGTAATGTGGTTTCTCACCTGGGATATGATGAATAAGTAATGGTAGGAACTGGAGATTAAATAACCATTTAGACAGGGAGGAGGTAGGTACTTACATACTTTAGGAGGATTTTCAGAAGGACATTCAGAGATCAGGAAGATAATACAGTCAGGGCTCCATAACCACATGTTCCATATCTATGGATTATAAATATTTTTTAAAAAGTTATGTAGTTGCTGATGTGAACTATGTAGTTAGGCCTAAGATGGTTGTGCTGAATATGGGCAGGCATTTTTTTCTTGTCTTTATTCCATAAGCAATATAGTACAACAGCTATTTACTACACAAAGAAATAATCATACATTCAAAAGAATAAACACACACACACACACACACACACCTGTGAATGGTCTTAAAAGGTCTAGTTTTTCTCTTCTACAGAACTAATTTAAAAAGCATTACTAAAGAATACATTTTTTTGTATAACCTAAAGCCTCCCCAAAGCCTTTTCTTTGCTAAAGATGGCAAATGATTACATATGTTTTTCTCTTCTCCCTCAGGAGACCCTATTAAAATAATAGAAAAGGGGATGAACTCACAAGAATAAAAAATTGGGAATGTACATCATTACCACATAAGGGATTTTAATGAGTTCTAGAATATGGAAAGATAACAGGAAAACATCAGATGAATAAAGAGGAGAAAACCAAAGCATAGACTATATACACAGTGGTAGGCTACAGTGGAAAAAACTAACTTAGTTTCTGGAAAATAATTCATGATGTGAGATGGCAGGCCTGAGAGGTGCAGGAGTGAGAAATAATGACCAAAGTTAAATCTCTACACAGAGTTGTTGACTTCCTTCCCTCTCCAACAAATGCATGCAAACCAACATGCAACATGGAATTCTATATTACCTACCTCTTAGTATATAAACAAGAAGGCTATCTAAATAAAAGAAATCAGATTATCTAGGGATAAATCAGGGCATCTATGATTAATCAGGGTGTCCTAGAAAACAGTTTCCCTACTCTAAAATTTGGATAGATACAGCATGACAGTCATCTCTCTGACTGTACCTTACCTGATTCCTTTTGTGTAAAATTCACAACTGACAAACAGCAGTCATTTTCAAAAAGTTCTTGATCAGAGTTCTCCATAGCAACAAAACACACACAGAGACAGAAAGAGAGAGAGAGACAGAGACAGACAGAGAGACAGAGAGACAGAGATTATAAAGTTAAGGTGGCTCACAGGATTATGGGAGCTGACAAGTACCAGGACCTGCAGGTTGACTTGGCAGGCTTGAGAATTGGAGAGCTGATAATTTGGCTCCAGTGTGGGTTTGCAGGCATGAGAACCAGGAGAATCTATAGTGTAGCTTCCAGTCTATAAGCTGGCAGTCTATAAACTTGGGCTCAGGCCCAAGAAGAACCAATGTTTCAGTCTGAGTCTGAAGGCTGGAAAAAACAACATCGTATCTGAAGCAGTCAGATAGAAGGGCTTTCTTTCCCCTTATTCAGCCTTTTTGTTCTATTCAGGTTTTCAACTGATTGGACAAGGCCCACCCACATTAGGAACAGCAATCTGCTTTACTCAGTCTACTGATTCAAATGTTAATCTTATTCAGAAACACCCTCATAGACACACTCAGAATAAAGCTTTAACCAAATGTTACAGTCAGTCTAACTTCTTGGATATGTACTAAAAGCCAAGAATCTTCAGACATTTTGAGGAAAACCCATGAATGAAAAAGAATAGCAGACAGAGAATTAACTTCTAGAAAAAGAGATGATTTTAGAAGCAGATGAAACCTAAAATGCAGGTATGCAAAGAAATGTGTGGTGTTATTGTATACATAAAACAAAAAAGAGGATGCAATGGTAAAGGACTAGTCCAAGATCAATTAAAATTGCTCTGAAATTTTTAAAAAAGAATTGATTAGAATATCAATTTCAATAAGAGTTGGTACATAAAGTTCAGAAAAATTCCCAGAATATTGACCCCAAAAGATAAAGTGAGATTAATTTTAAAAGAATAAATTTCAGATAAAAAAAGCAATCCAAAATTTCAGAAAACCCCAAAGAAAGTAGAAAGGAGGACATTAATAAATAAATAAGAAAATTTCCAAGACCCAGAGAAGTGGTTTTTAATTGAAAAGTCTACTTTAAAATCTACCACATGAAATTTAAAAACAGTATGGAATATGAAAATACTGAGAAAAAGAAAAACTACCCAAAACTTTCTAGAGATAAAAGTAGGTTATTTTAATAGGAATAAGAATTCATTTAACCCTAATGCAATGATATACACTGGATGTCAGAAGACTGGAGCAATCTTTTGAAAATATAATTAAACAATTTTTAACCTACAATTCTATTCTAACCAAATTTTCAAAATATTAATAACTAGCATAAATATTTTTATAGTAAAAATCACATAATATGGATGAGACTAAACTAAATTTATTATTTATTTATTTATTTATTTTAATTGCCACTTTCTACAGAGAACTCACAGTCCAGTTTTATTCAGATTAAAGACAAAAGAAACTTCCTCTCATACTAGAAGAATTTCAGCCATAAGTTTGAAGTCTGTACTCAAACTATACATGCAAATAAGGACAATATCATGCTAATACAATTGATTTGCTGCTGCATTTGTCTACTACTGTTTGTCTAATATTAACAATTATAAACAGAGCAGTGCAACTAGTATTTGGAACAGTCCTTATAGTGTTACAGTGTCAGGTACTACATTTCACTTATTTTCACACTACTGGTCCTCTTTGTGTACCTGGGCTTCCTCCTCTTCAGTAATGTCATTTTTGATATTGAAGGTTCTGGGAATCTCCTGAGGAGTTTTCTCCTTGATCATATTGGCAACAGTCTTGCATGTAACATCAAGCAAACCTTTGATGTCTAAGTAGTTTGCAGCCAGAATAAGTTCAAAAAGTGTTCCTTGCTCAAATTTCAGGAATTCTTGGTCCCAAACAGGAATACTGTCTGCTTTTCTTTGTTCTCATCATCCTCACAAGAAGGAGGGTCATCCTTGTGATGTCTGCACCACTGAATGACCTTTTTTAATATTGCTGTATTAACATCTGGTAGAGGAACTGGGTCATCATCTCCTTCTTCATTCATTCCCAAATCTTCCCACATGGCCTTGATTGTCACAGATTGTTTGGCAATTTCTATATCAACTTCAAATATCTTCCCATCAGAACTCTGCAACTTAATCGAAGGCATGGTGTTTGGTCTCAAGAAGATGGTGGACTGGAGGCTGTCAGGAACTAGATGGTGTCCACACAAGGAAAGAAAAAGGTCCAAGACAAGGCCACTCCAACAATGCCATGCTGTGTTGGCTTTTATACAAGCAGATGAAGGTGCTGAGGACCCCGGGGCCTACATCATACCTAAAATACTTTTAAAAAATACTTCTTGTCCATTCTATTCAATTGGAGATCTGCTGTTCCTAAAACAAAAACACAAGTAATGAATTGCTTCTGTCATTTGGTGTGTATTTTAGGTTTTTTATATAAACAAAAAATAAATAATGTTCTATTTTTAACATAGCTAGAAATTTGGGTTTTTGACTTAAGAATCTATTTGTTTTCTTTCTTCACATATATACAGGTAGTACATCATTATTTTTAACTGTTGTGTTGTACTCCAGAGTATAAATGGACTATGTGAACTTTTTAGTCACTCAGTTATTAGTGGACACTTGGACTGTGTCCAGTTTTTTTTTCTGTCATAAACACTGTTACAGTGAACATTGTCATACAAGCACCCTAGTCCCTGAGTGTCTTATTTTCTACAAAAAATACTCTCTATTTTTTCTTTGACTACACTGAGTGTTCTCAATAACTCCCATTTCCCCTGTTTTAGTTTTCTGTGAATGTGGCAATTTTGTTATGTCACACAGGGTTCATGATCTTTTATCTCCTTCTGTGTTGTATTGAGTCAGATTAAGGGACCTTCTGACAGGAATCTGTAAGCTATCATTTTTGATTCATTTCTACACTGAGACATTTACTCAGTATTATGGAATTATGGTTTTCTAACTCACAGGACAAAGAAAGAACTAAATTCCCTATGATGCTTTTCTTGACAAATTCTTACTGGTAAAAATCAAGATGCTAAATACTTATCTTTCATGTTTGATAGCCTTGAGTTATTTGGTAAAGTGAGCTATCAGGGTAAATTAGCATTCTAGCCCTTAAGAAGAGGTCAGCATTTAGGTCCTAAAAGTCTATTCTTAATGATTCCAAAATATCCATAATCCTCCTTGCATTGCATCATTCTTTAGTAGTATATAGAAATTTTGGCAATAGAAATTTTCTTTTTGTGTCTAGTGATTGTGCTTGAAAGAAAGTCACAAAGGATGCATTAGCTGTTTCACCAACTATTTAAGGAAATGCCAATTAACAATAAATTACTAACATTTATTGGTATCTTAGATGAATTGTGTAATTACATGCACTGTGTAATTTAATCTTTAAGAACAAATACTAAAGGTGAATATTGTCTTCATTTTATATAAGATATAACTAAGCATGGAAATAAAAAGTAACTTTCTCCTAGTCTGATAAAATTTATAAGTGATGGGAATGATCTCAATATATCACATTATCTCATTTGGTTCAACAAGCATTGTTAGAGACTATGTCTTCTCAAAATTCATCAATTGAAGTCTTAACCCACAGTTAGACTAAGCTAGGATATAGGGGCTTTAAGGAGGTAATTAAAGTTAAATGAGGTCATAAGCCTGGGACCCTAATCTGATAGGACCGGTGTCCTTATCAGAAGAAGAATAGATCAAAGCTTTTGCTCTCTGTTTTTGTACAGAGGAAAGGTCATGTGAGGACACAGCAAGAAGGTGACCATTTGGAAGCCAGAGGAAAAAACTCATCAGAAACCAAACCTACTGAAACTCTGATCTTGTGATCTTCATTTAATAATTGTACAGACTTTCTACTGCTAGAGATACTTAGGGAAGAGGTAGCTTGACTAACATGATCAGACTTGAATTTTTAAAAGCTCATTCTAACCCTTTGGTGGATAATTATTTTGAAAGGAAAAAAAAAAGATGCATGGAGGATAACTAAAAGATTGTGCAAGTTAGAGATGTTCATCATAGCTTAGAATGGAGAGATTGTGGTAGAAATGGAGATAAGACAAACTCATACTTCGGAGGTAACAGTTTAAAGTACTTAATGATAGCAGGAATTGATAGGTAAGGTATAGGAGATGAGGGAGAGAAAGATATCAAAGTTGCCTTCATATTTTGTTTTGTTTGATTTTATATTATCAGTAGGTCTGTGATACCATTCACCAAAATAGGGCAAGAAGGAATAAGATCAAGAAGAAGTGATCATGAATTTGGCTTTGTAATTGTTGATTTTTAGAATTGTTAAGATATAGATATAGAGATGTCAAATAACAGGCTATCTAGATGAACATTAAAGCTATGAGCATGGATAAATAGATGGAGAGCCCCATGTGGAGTTTTGAAGATTCAAGAAGTTCCAGTCATTCAAACAACAAATACTACTTAGCCAAACAAACTAATTTATAGTCAAATTTTGCCTCTTGGCCACCACAGTGTGACTTCTGTTTGAGGGAAGTTAGAGAGGACCCAGGGCGTAGACAGTGGCTAGAAGAAACATTCTGTGAATGGCAAGAACATTGTTCCTACTCAGATAGGAAAAATATTTCTTGGGATGGAAGAAGAAAGAGAGACAGAGTGTAGGCAGGGAGCCCAGAGACCTATGATTCCCAGAGACAGAGAAAAAATTTTCTGTCCTTTTTTTTGGGTTAGTGTCCTATGGAGTTGAGATGATTCCAAGGGAAATCAGAGGGTGAAAGGATAGAGAGATCTATACCCTAAATGTCTATTTGGATCCTCAGAGTGGCAACAAAGTCTCAGAGAGAAAATGATTTGATAGGGACCATGCAGACAAGTATGAAGGAAGTCTTAAACTGACAGATGGCCAATGATCCCCAGGTGTCTTAGCTCTTGGCAAGGATATGCTTGCTTTCCCATTCACTGTCAGTCATATGAATTATGGTTATAAATTTGGTATTATCAATCAAGGTAATATATATGCCTGTATTACCACCAATAAAATAAAATACCTAACATAATCAACTTATAAAGATAAAATATTTATTTTGACTCACAATTTTAGAGGTTCCAATCCATAAGCGGGCAGACCCATTGCTTTGAGGCTTGAGTGTACCAGATAGCAATGGTAGGGAGAGTGTGGTGGTGGAAAACCATTTACCTCATGGCCTAGGAGCAGCAAAGGAAGAGGAAGAGGTCAGGACCTAAGGATCTAACACTAGGCCCCACCTTCTAAAGATTCCACTATCTCCCAATAGCACCATCCTGGAGACTATGCCTTTAACACAGGGGGCTTTGGGGGATATTTAACATCCTAACTTCAGCAATGTTTTCACCAATTCTATGTAAAAATTCAATCTTAAAATGATAGAATAAAATATCACTATCTCACAATCCCAAAGTATATTTAAGCATGACTATTTGTTGCCTTGGAGATTCTGTGAGGTACCTGCTGACCTTTATTATATCCCCTTCCGATAAAACTGGCTAAAATGGACTCTGTTGCTTACAACTATGAATTCTGAATTATGCCCTAAGAATCACAGAATTTTTCAGATAAGACACTGAGAACCCATTTCCACCATTGTCTCAGTAACTCATTCAGTCTCAATAACCCATTATTTTTCCCCATTTGAATGGTTTTTACTCAAAAATTAAATTATCTTTGACTTGTTCACCTGTTTTATAAATAAGGCCCACAAAATTGTTAATTATTTGGAACTAATAGATTCTAGACAAAGCCCAAAATTGATATTATATTTGCTCTTGATATATAATATTGATAAAATAAAAATTCTTCATCAGTTTTTTAAAAATATTAAAAAGAGATTATCTATTAGTGATTTCTTTGTTCTGGTTTGAATGATCCTGATATATTCTCTTCATTTTCATATCCAGTGCAGCCCAGGAATGTGAATGCTCAGTCTAGGATCCCACAGCTAAAAAAGGGCAGAATTTAGATGCGAACCTGCCTCTAGGTAAGTGCACTTTATCAGGCACTTAAGAGAGATATGCCACCTCTCTGAGAGATTAGCATATGAATCATCCATTTAGTAAGTGTTTTCTATGTGCCTGGAACTGAATCAGGTACTGGGGATATACCAACGAATAAGATGTATAAGGTCCTGCTTTCATGTTACTGGAAACAGACAGATAGCAAATGAGAAAACAGAGATGAAGATAATTTGGGGTGATGATGAATAATCTATTAAATAATCATATAAAAAATCCAAAGGGTAGAGGTTGTATGGAGGTTGTTGCTACTTCAGAGTGGGCAATCAAGGAAGACCTCACTAAGGAAGAACTTTGAGCTGAGACCTGAGAGCCTTGCAATGCAAATAATTCAGGGACAGGGTATTCTAAAAAGTGATGAGTGAGGGCAAAGTCCCTCTAGTTGAGGTAAAGTGTGCATTGGGAGGAACAGCAAGATGGTGATAAAAGGACAGTAAAAGATGAAAACAGAGAGGGAAGCAGGAACCAGATAATATAAAACCTGTTAAGGGGGGCTGGGGTTGTGGCTCAGTGGTAGAGCGCTTGCCTAGCATGTGTGAGGAACTGGGTTCAATCCTCAGCACCACATATAAATAAATGAATAAAATAAAAGTCCACTGACAACCACAAAAAGTAATAATAATAAAAAACCTGTCAAGGAAACTGGATTATTTTTCTTGACTCACAGGAAAAATAATAAAGCCTTTTGAGAAAGGCAGCAACATAATCTGATTTACTTTTTAAAAAGATAACACTGGCTTCTGCCTAGAGAATGTGTTAGAAGAGAAAAAAGTAATCTTTCTATTGTACATGATTTTGTTTGTTTCTTTGATTGTTTTTTTTTCAGGCTTATTACAGACCTAATGGGAAAGACTAGAGAGAATGAGCTGAAGGCCAACTTCATTCATCTTTTACAGTATCTATAATACAGGTTTGGAGGACAATAAAACAACTTGTTGCTGTATTCAGGAGATGCCAACTTATGATCACTAAATTATGCATTAAAAATTCTATGCCTTTCTGGGCACAGTGTTGCATGCCTATAATCTCAGAAACTTGGGAGGCTGAGACAGGAGGATCACAACTTCAAGGACCATCTCAAAAACTTAGTGATGCCCTAAACAACTTAGTGAGACCCTGTCTCAAAATAAAACATAAAAAAGGGCTTGGGATGTAGCTCAGTGTTAAAGTGCCCCTGGATTAAATCGCCAGTACCAAAAAAATCTCTATGTCTTATAACCATACCATGACACTATGATAGACTTGAAATATTTGATCTTTTACATTGAAAAATTCAGTGTAGTAACATTTTTCTTCATGATAGATGATGGTGGCTCTGAAATAACTGAGATAATCTGTCAATTAAATAATATGTTTTTCAGAAGTGCTTAACTATGGAAACTATAATGACTTAGAATGAGCTCATTAAAGTGGAATGGGAAGGCAGTGCTTGACAGCTCTTTTTGAGCCAATCTTCAGTAGCATGCTGGACTGATCTTGCCAAATAGGCTCAAGGCTAGATGGTGAGAAAGTGCAATTGTTAAATGATTTTCTCTTCTATGTTTTCCATAGAACTTAAATCTTCCCAAAATAAGAGTTTAAAAGCAAACTACAGTGCTGGCCAAATAAAAGCAGAGAAGTTTGGTCTCACTTTGGCTAGAGTCCTCTCCAATAGAGAAGAATAAGAAATTTAACAGTAAAATAAATACTTTCATGATAAGGATATATGTTTCATTCTTACCAGTAAGAATACTGATGCCTGGTGTTGAGTTAGTGTTCCACATGAGATCTCAATAGATCCTCTCTCCAAACCTGTTAGGAAGATATTAGGAAGTTATAATCCACATATGTATATGTCAAAATATACTCTGCTGCCATTTGTATCTAAAAAGAACAAATAAAAAATAAAAAGATATTAATTTTGTCTTAACTTTTCTATATGGGAAAATCAATCAGGGTGAGTAAGTAATTTGTTTGGATTCACAAAGATACTTAGCTACAAAAATGGGTACAGAAGCTGCCTATTTCCACCCTTACTGCATTTTCTCCATTGTACTGCAGGACCATTTGCCAGAAGTTATCCCTCCTCTGTTAACTCCAAGTAGCATCAAAAGAAGATCACCTGACATGACCCACACTATATAAGGCAGTGTTTTGAA
Organism: Glaucomys volans; assembly: GCA_020662805.1. Lineage (NCBI taxonomy): Eukaryota > Metazoa > Chordata > Mammalia > Rodentia > Sciuridae > Glaucomys > Glaucomys volans. Next base: position 40,927 of record JAJEJO010052847.1, on the reverse strand, counting down.
AATAGGCCTTTTATTAGACTGCCAAAGTCCACAGTATTTTTCAACAGATCTCCTCGGTTTATCTGACAAAATAATTTGCATCTTAGAAGGTGTAGAGTTGCATACAAACAAGTTCAAAGCTTGAGTGAATCTTTATAACGAGTTCCCCAGAAGCAAAGAAATATTTGTTTTCTTTCTTTGCATAACAACTTCAAAATTCTAGAGGTCCTAGATCATCTGACTTGATTTTTGTCCCCAGATAGAGTCAAAGGCAACAGAAGAGTGCACTAAGGGGTTGCCAGTGCAATAAAAAAAATTTGGTCAGGCATCTTTCTGTCCTGATTCAAAAAATGATTTCCCAGATTCCTTTTACTTGAAGGTTGAGCATAATAAATTACTGAGTGGCTGTGAAGGTTTCCAGCATTCTAAGCCATAGTACTATAAGGGTCCTCATTTATTTGTGTTGCCTCCATTCTGCCCTCATACCCTAATAGGACTGCCATGATCTATGTTCATATGCCCAAGGTTCTGGTGCTAAGGATAGAAATATTTGTTCAATGAAGGAATGGATCTTTTCTGAAGACTGGAAAGAACTGGCGACAAAGCTTTAATATATCAAACACACACACACACACACACACGCATATATGTATGTATGTATATCATGATCCCTTTTATCAGAAAAGAGAATATCACTAAATCACATGATAGAAATTAATTTTTTAATTATATAGTGTTCTGCAAACGTTTTTAAATGAATTTCTTAGGATAATCTTAGTACATTGAAAGGTGAATAAAATGCATATCCATTTTATCATATTGCTAGGATCAAGAAGAACCATTTTGCTCTTTGACGAACCATCAAACAAAAATTTAAGTACAAACATCATTCACCCAACAAACATCTACTAACATCCTACTTGACAATGCCAAAGAAACATCTGATAGATTGAGGGCATGCCTAAGCCCTTGCCCTGACTGATCTCCAAATCTGTTCAATCCTGATGTCCCCATTCACCCCCAACTTGTCATGAAACTGAGTGACTAAGTTGATTCATTAAATAAATATTTATCAGGCACTTACCAGATATCAAGACTTTGGCCAAATCTAATCCAAACAGGTAAAGATCTTCATCAGAATTTACATTCTAGTGTCCAAGGAAAATACTTTGAATGGTGTTGATTTTCCTCTTAACAAAAGTAATTTGTGGAACAAAAGAATAAAATTAAATTACAAGAAAATTATTTTTAAGCTGAGTAAAATGTTAAGTAAAAAGTACTTGGCAGTCATTTTGAATAGATTTTTAATAAAATAATACAGAAAACAGCAAATTGCAGAAAATAGGTATGTCTTGTTTAAAAATTATGATTTTTATAAGTATAAAATAGTCTCTATCTGAAGCACAAACACTAAACAGCTAACATGGAAGGAGTACATACAGTTGATTACATCTTCCTTTACATACTCATTCCTTAAACTTGTTGGATGGTAACGTATTATTTTTGTAAATTAAAGAAATCCAATACTGATTTATTTAAGGCTTAATTTTGCCTGCTCTCAAATCATGTGGGTTATTTTTCATTAGTATGATTAGATTGCATATGTTAACCCTTTCTTTAGGATATGAGAGTAAAAGTACTCTTGAAATTTGTGTTGCTAAAGAATAAAATTTCTAGGAATAAAATATCCAATAATTCCATCATGACCAATATCTCACTACATGATATACATGTTAAAGGAAATACATAAATAAATAAATAAATAAATAAATAAATAAAAAAAAAAAACAAAGAGAAGGTAAAGGATTTTTAAAATAAAGATACTTCTAAAAAAGCAACTTAAAATACACTAAGTTATTTAAATGTCTGTTCAAAGAAAGCCAGGGCTTAATTTCAATCAAAGCACCATGTAGTAAAGATTTACTCAAAAAATAATATTCCACATACTTAACATGGTAAGACTTCCCATGTGCTGAATTTTATGAATCCTTTAGAAAGCCTTTTTGCTCTCAACTTGGCCTCCCATGCCACTTGAAACCATACTTCTCCTATACCCTGGGTTTGAAAAACATTTTAGAAAGAACATAGTTAAATCCACAATAGTTAAAACACGAGAAACAAACACTCCTGTAAGATGTGACATACTAAATGAGGTACATATTAATGTATACACATAAACCAATATGTCTTCTTGTGTATTGTAGATTTGTGATATGAATATATTTGAATAAGTATTTTGTATGTTAGCCCCTTCTCATTATGTTACCAAAAGCCGGGTCTTTGTCTCCAATGCCAGTTTATGTATGTATGTATGTATGTATGTATATATGTATGTATTTAAAATTTTTCAGATGTTGATAGACCTTTATTTTATTCATTTAGTTATACGTGGTGCTGAGACTCAAACCCAGTGCCTCACACATGTTAGGCAAGTGCTCTACCACTGAATCACAATCCCAGCCCTCCAATGCCATTTTAATAAGGAGAACATGGTTTTGAGGAAAAGGAAAAAGAAGGTTTATTGCTTTGCTAGCAAAGTAGAAGCACAGGGGACTCCAGTCCCACAGACTGTGATTCTGTCTATCAAGGAGAACAGAGGTTTTTAAGAGTATTCAAAGACTATATTCCAGTTATGCCCTGATGTGTGTGGGGTGGTCCCAGGTGTACCCTGATAGTATGTTGAAATTCTCTTGTTAATTTGGGAGATAGTCACTTCCTAGATCTCCTAGTCATTTCCTTGATCTTCCAGGTGACATCTCCTTCCTGTGGTGAGTGTATGCTCAAGAACAGATACCTAGGCCTAAGATGGGAAGAAAAGATAACTGTCTCCTTAATCATGTTAGGGATGGGGAGATGGAGAAGAGTGAAAAAATGCCCCTTTAAAAAAAGCCTCGGTTGGGCTGTGGTTGTGGCTCAGTAGTCAAGCACTTGCCTGGCATGTGTGAGGTCCTGGGTTCAATCCTCAGCACCACATATAAATAAATTTTAAAAAATAAAGGTCCATTGACAACTAAAAATATTTTTAAAAAAGCCTCAGTGGCAGAACAGCAAGGTTTACTTTCAAAGTATGAAGTGGACCACTGTTACATTTCCCCTCTGTCAAATTTACATTCCATTTCTATGAAAAAGTGAGTTATGACATCTTCAAGCTGCTTCCTGCTGAGAGAGGGCAAAACTGGGGGGAAGTGACCTGAAGTCCTTGTTCTGTATCAGGTGGGGCATGGACAGTTTTGGGTATTCATTATCAGGGCAGTCCAGAGGTCCATGGTGTCAGTTGGCAGAAGACATGACAAGGAATACATAGGGCAAGGGACATACTAGGACCATAAACAAGACAGCAAAGCATTACTTTTTTGTAAACAATCAGCACAAAAGCAATTAGTATTTCAGGCAGTATCTGAAATTCAGGACAAACTCTTGACTCTACAGTCCTTTGTGATAATTACTGTTAGGCATTCCCACATAAGAACCCTTTCTTTATAGCCTTCAGCTTTACTTACATTTGGTAAGGCTGACTCAAGTCAGTATAACATCTCAAGTAATACTGAAAGATCCTTTGTCTTTCCTAAATATCCATGTAGAACTGTGCTTTGACTATTTTCTCCTGTCAGGTATTTAAGACCAAGTTGGTCAAATCTTATCTTGTTCCTATCTACTACTTACTGAGATTTTTCAGGAGCACAGTTGGGAACTTGTGAGAAGACTTTTGACTCCTTTATCTTTCTTCTACCAGTCATGTCTTCTGCCAGGATGGTCAAGGTCTTACTGACCACAGTTGACTTCCCTTGGAAGCATCAGGGACTTTTCACTCTCATGACCCTCCTTTTTGCAGAATATGAACTGGTCAGCTTCTTGTACTCTGAGGTCCTCTTGATCCCCCTGATTGAGAGGTCAGGTTAACCTTAGAGGGTTCACATCATTCCCTGGGTCCTGACTGACCTTTAATGGTAAGAACCAAACTACTGGCTGTTTTTCATTGGTCCTTTTACTTTCTTGACTTTGGGGTCCATGTTCTAAGTTTTAAACATCCAGCAGGCAAGTTTCACCAGTCTTAAAGTGGGAGTGATGTGTTCAACTTCCATGTCTATAATTTTATAGTTATCTCTTTCATTTATTGGGGTCAACATTAATACTGGAAGTTAACCTTATAATCTGTCTGTCCAGTAGGTGATGGTTTATTGCCTCAGTTTAACACAGGTTGTTCTAGTTGAAGGAGTACTTTTGCAAAACACCAACGGGCAGCAGTTATAAAGTACATAAGGCAAATATAAAATAAAATTAACAAGAGCAAAAAATATTCATTTTATATGATATCTATGAACCAAGAAACATATTTTTTACAATCTTCAACTTTTACTTAGTTATGTATTATATCCCATTTATTTTGAGATCACAGTAATCTTTACAACAAAAGTCTATCCTTTGAACATAATTTAAAGCGTGTCTAAGTCTAGCCTATTTTGGAACCATCCTAACATGAAGTAAGGTGAGAGGCAGAGCCTTATCTCAGGTAAGGCAGGTCTCTTGAAAACACACACACACACACACACACACACACACACCCTGCAACATTACTTCTGAAACATGAATCAAACAAAAGCTAAGACAGCTTTTAACTGCCTTTTTATGGAAAAAGTGGCAAAATGCTTCCATGCAACCTTTAAACAGATCAGGCTTTCCTTTTCATCTTTCAAAAATATATTTATATATCTATCCCAGTGTAAAAGTAACATAAAATTCTATATACATCTCATAGATAGCAGGATGCCTTTATCTAGTTACAGAACATTAAATGACACATAAATCCCCAATTAACTTTGTTATTCTTATAAATATAAGAGATTACTACTGCAGACACCTTTAGTTTGGAAAACACCAGTAATATGCTCTCCTAAGCTTTATGTTTTAGAAGACATATACTAGAAGAATATGAATATATCTAATATGTAAAGTATATATAATATATAAATGTACATACATATATATATATATATACTAGAAGAATATGAATATATCTAATATATAGCCAGTAGTGGCTAGTGTCACAATACAACAGATGTCCTAATATTAACTAGGTTTAATTTTTAAATTAAAAATTAGGAATCCATGTTTATGATAATGATAATTACAGATCTGTATAGTTTAGAAGTACTAGTAGTAATCAAAGGATAACTTTAAATTTCTTACACATTTAGGAAACAGTGTTTGTCATCATAAATAGACTTAGTCAAAGCAGACAGATATAAGCCAGATACAATGTGTAAAAAAGAGCACTTCCTGGTTACCATGTCTGTAAATCTACATAAAATTTTATTTTATAAACTTTTATAGAACATTTAGACAGGGCTCAGACAAACATATTTAGTTTTAGATATATACATTTCTCTAGTCATATATATTTAGGTTATTCACGAAAACCAAGCCTGATCAAAATTTTAAATCATCTTTGTTTTCTGACAAAGAAAAATCCTAAATTCAATAGACAGTACACTTTAAAAATTTTATAGCTCTCAAGTTTTGCATAAATTGGTACTTACCCATATGAATAGGCAGAATAGGCAAATTGTAGGGTATCTGGCAAAGCTGATGCAATTCACATTTTAAAAATTTGTCCAGAAGAGAATGGATCCCCATTAATGCCTCTTTCTTAGGGTGGTATTTTTTACTTCTTGGGGCAAGTTATTTTCTCCTTAAGCAAAATCTTGGTTGAGATAATATTGATCACTTTTCTCAGGGTCTCTTTGGTCCAAATGGCCTTACTCACTTTTAGTAAACCTCCAGCAGAGCAGGCTCTGTTTCCTTTTTCCTGGAAGGCACATGCAAAGAAAGTTGTTGCTTTTGGGGCAAGAATGTTATCTGTAAATTTAATTTGTACAACAAATTTTATCCCACGAGAGGGATTGGACCATTTGGCATATACAAAGAACTGTGCTTGAATCTTTTTCTTTTTCCCAGTTTGCATTAAGGGGGTTGGAGCACAGGATATTGTTGTTTTACCAGTCTTCCTTATCATCATCACAATGCCATCAACTTTAAGCAAATTCCCCCACTGTTAATTGTACCCAGAGATTTTTTTAAACAAGGCATTCTGTCCAATGAAGGTCACACTGACCATGCAGAGATGCATTATTGACCTCTTTCTGCAGAAATCAGTAGGGTCAAGACACAGGTGCCTGCATACATGGGAACTCCAGAGGGTCCTTGTATTTTAGTTCTGTAGGCAAAGGCAGAGCTGCACCCAGATGTGTTCCCTGGCCAAATGGAGCATCCTGTCAAATCTTAAAGGGGGAGACTATTTTCCCCAGGTTATAATTTATTAGTACTGGAACCCATTGCCATGTTGTTTGTGACTGGCAGCTTTCACCCCCAACCCTCATAAGCTAGGCTAGTTAATCATCAGACAATGGGGGTAATGGGCACTAATTAAGGGTTTTCAAATAGAAACACCACCCTGTGAGATTAATCATTCTAGTCCACTCCTTTGGGGTGGGGGGAGAAATGGGGGTGGACCCAAATGGAGGTTACAGAAAATTTCAGATTCAAGGACTAAAATTGCACAGCCAATTAGAAAGTCATGAGCCAAGCCAATAGCTTTGGTACCCTCCCAACACCGGTACGGCATAGATTCCAACGATTAGCCCCAATGCTTTTTAATGTCTGTTCAGCAGGGACTCTGATCAATGCCTTTAGCCCAAAGTTGTAAGTTCCCAGACTAGTACACTCAACTGGAAAAGTCTTTTGCAAGGTTTCCCCTCACATCACCAGAGCTCCATCTTTGCTCCTCTCATTCAAACAAATTTTATTCCTTTCATTTTTGTCTTCTTCCACCATCTGTGGATTTTTTTCTTTGAACTCATGAGACAGGAACCCAAAAAGATATCAGTGAGGGCTACAGCCCACATAGATTTCACACATCAGCAGAAGCAAATTGAGTCCTGTTCTCAAACTCCGGTTTCATTCCCAAGGGCAAAAAGTGGCTAGAAGGCAGAGTAGAGGCCGGTCCTCTTTGCCCATTTCTTTATAACCCAGGCATTTTTCCTGAATTTTTTCTTTTCCTTCAGCCCAGTACTGGTGTCTCTTGAAGGGTTATGGGAATAATATTCCTACAAGATAGCCCCAGAAGAAAAATGGAGAGAGGTGCAGCTTGGGAGGAGGGAAGGGAAACTAGCCAAGGATTAACCTCCCAGCAGATCCTTTCCTGATAACAATGGGCCCTGGGAAAAGGGGTGGATACTGAATGCTGGACCCTGAATCTTGACCTTTCCCCATGGTAAATTAGTCCTACCCAATAAAACCAAAATCCCCTGTATAACAGATGGCCATTTTCCCATTCATAAAACGAGCCCCTACTGGTACCTGAGTCCTCAAATGAATAAAGGCTTCCCTGTCCTTTTGCGCTTACATCTCTGACCCACAGCAGAATGATTTGCAGCTGCCTGGGGCTAGGCTGAGAAGCAGTGCTGGGACCTTCAGCACTGGGTTGAAAAGATTTAATTTTTTTTAACCATTTCTTCTGGTGTCCTGCTGTCCTTGTGTTGGGGACAGACAGATGAAGATTTGGGGAACATGGGGTTAACAGTATAATTTTATAAAATGGGCCCATTGTGCTGACCCCCACATGCTTTTTTTTTCCCAAGAAGTAATTTACCAAAGCCCTACCTGGCCTAAGTGGACAGGATATGTCACATTCCTCAGCAAAGTACCTGTTAAATGCGGGAGAAATTCAGGCCCAAAATAAGATTGATAAGTGATACCCAAGTTACCCTGAAGAGGGAGCCTTTTGTGACCAGATTCTGAAACCTGGGAGCTAAGAATAGTCCCTCCTAACCATAAAATCTGTAAGAATGGATGGTTAAAAATCCAAAGGTCGAATGATATCTCCGAAAAGTGAATGATGATGCATAATGCGGGATTGAAGGGTGGCAAGAATGGAGGAAGGATAAATAGCATAGAGGGAAGGGACAGGTGGTTGTTGGGGTCAGGGTGGGGGGGTAAGAATAATAACAGAATGTGTGACAGACACCATTGCCCTGTGTGTATGTATGAATGCACAGATGGTGTGACTCTACTTTGTGTACAACCAGCGAAACAACAGCTGTACTCCATTTGTTTACAATGAACCAAAATAAATAAATTTAAATAAAAAAAAGAATTTAAAAAAATCCAAGGATGTTTATGTCCCTTATTTAAAATGACATATTTGCATATAAATATGTGCACATCTTCCTATATACTTTAAAGTATCTCCAGAATGTTTATAATAGCAAACACAATGCAAATATTTTTTAAAAATCCAATTAGAACCAGTAAGCAGGGGCCAAGGTGACCTATAGTTGCCATGCCAGTAGGTCCTTGAAAGTCTGATTTTATCTCACTGTCAGTCAAAAGTGAAGAGGTGGACCAGAATGGGGATCTCTAAAAACTTCTCTAGGACTCCCAATAAAACTGGAGTGCAAGAGAGGCATATTGTCCCTCTCTGCTCTGAGAGGACCCACTCTCTCCCTTGAGAGTCCCCTTCCCTTTTTCCTATCCCTTCAATAAATTCAATAAATTCATTTCTGAGAGAAATGTCTGAAATAGTTCTGACTTGGTCACAAGTATCAGGCTTTGGAGGGGGGTCCTCACATTGCCTGTTTCTCAGAAAGTCCCAGCTCCAGAACACTCACACAATAGAGGCAGCTAAGTTTTGCATCCTCAATTTAGTTTTTGACTGTTAGACTCCTCATTATGCAATTGCATATATGCCTGTACTTACAGAATTTCTTTCATTTACCTGACCTCTTACAGACCACCTCCAGCTGTAAGATTATACAATCATTCAGAAAACCATTCATAGGCCAGATTTTTACAGCAAAACATGTTTTTCTTAGACAGGTTTATACTATAGGTGGCCCATTCAACCAAGATCTTTCCCAAGTTTTATTGCTTTGCTAGCAAAGGAGAAACACAGGGGACTCCTGTCCCAGAGGCTGTGATTCTGCCCATCAGGGAAAACAGGGGGCTTTTAAAGAAGCTATTCAAAGGCTACATTCCAGGTGTGCCCTGACAGGGGGTCCCAGGTGCACCCTGATGGTGTGTTGAAATTCACTTGTTAATTTCAAAGACGGTCATTTCCTAGTTCTTCTGGTGACATCCCCATCCTGTGGAGAATAATTCAAGGGAATCTTGTTCTCTGCCCCCAGGTTAGGGAGGGGGAGATGGAGAACTGGAAAAGAAAAACATGTCCCTTTTAAAATAAGCAGCAAGGGCTATATTCAATATGTAAAGTGAACCACTGTTACAAAACTACCTATAGGATCAATATAGTATTGCTCATGTCTTAAAGGCCAATAATATATACAAACACAACAGAGACAGATAAACAGAGTGTTGCTGAAAGCTCAGTCTTTGTCCCTGATGCCAATCCAATAAGGACACAGTTTTGAGAAAAGGAAAAAGAAGGTTTATTGCTTTGCTAGCAAAGGGAAAACATAGGGGACCCTGTCCCAGAGGCTATGAATCTGCCCATCAGCAGGTACAGGGTGCTTTTATAGAGGCAATTCAGAGAGAATAAGATTAGGGAGGAGAGAGGAGAAAGGAGAAGATCAGGAAAAAGAAGATCAGGGAGAAGGTCAGAGAAAAGGTTGGGAAAAAGAAAAATCCATGTAAGTTTCAAAGGGACAAGGGATATAGTCAAAGCATCAAGTGAACCCCTGTTACAAGAGGATCCCCTAAATCCTGACTGACAGATGAGGAACTTTAAAATAGAACAGAAAGGGGGAAAATCTCCCTAATTTCCCAACTCCCACTTAACCATGACTTCTACACCAGCAGTGCCACATATGTCCCCATGAAAAGGGACCAAATATTCTCAAAAAGGGAAACCAGATGTAATCCAGGGTCTCAGTGTGTACACTGGAGAAGCTTATCCCTTCAGTTCCTTCCTTCCTTACAGGAATAACTCCCCTGGTTTGACCAGAGGCAAACTCACCCATCTCCTAACTATTAAGCACTTGGCTCTCAACAAGTTTGCCTTAAATCCTCAGCATGTAAACTAGGTTGTTTGAAGTGCCAGGCCTGCTCAAGAAAGCCAGAGCAGGGGCTCCTCTTGTATCTCTTTGCAGGTCACCAAATTTGTTATCAAAAAGAAAAAGAAAAAAATTATTGCTTTGCTAGCAAAGGAGAAGAATAAACGACTCCTGTCCCACAGGCTGTGATTCTGCCCATTAGGGGGAACAAAGGGTTTTGAAAAGAGGATTCAAAGGCTACATTCAAGTTGTGTCCCCATGGGAGGGGTTCATTCCAGTTGCACTCTGATGGTGTGTGGAAATTCACTTGTTAATTTAGGATCCAAGTCTTGTGGTTGTACATGAAATGGAGTTACCCTGGTTGTATATATTAGTACAAGGCTGGAAAAGTTATGACCAATTAATTCTACTGTCTTTCCTATTCCCCACCCCTCCTTTCCCTTTGTCTCCCTTTGTCTTATCCACAATATTTCTATCATTCCCTTCCCCAACTTCCCTTGTTTTGGATTAGTAGCCACAAATCAGAGAGAACATTCAGCCTTTGTGGGCTTTTTTGTTTTTGTTTTGTTTTGTTTTGGGGGGGATTGGTTTATTTCAAATAACATGATATTCTCCAGTTCCATCCATTTACTGGCATATGTAATAATTTCTTTCTTCTTTATGGCTGAGTAATATTCCATTGTGAACATATACCACATTTTCTTTATCCAGTCATCCATTGAAGGACACCTAGGTTGTTTCCATGACTTGGCTATTGTGAGGTGAGCTGCTATAAACATGGATGTGCATGCATCACTGTAGTATGCTCTTTTTAAGTCCTTTGGATATAGATCGAGAAGTGGGATAACTAGGTCAAATGATGGTTCCATTCCGAGTTTTCAAGCAATCTCCATACTGCCTCACTTTGATAATGAGAACTATAATTTAAATCTACATCAAAATAATTTTATATCTTTTAGTTTGACAAAAATTAAAACCTCCATAACAAAATGTTACCAGGACTTTGGAAAACACTTTTATATAGTGTTGTTGGGAGTTAAAATTCTTAGAATTCAACATAAAACAATTTTTCAATATCTTTCAAAATTAAAAATGAATATACCACTTGACTAAGTTATTTCACCTGCCGATTGTCTGCTGTTAGCCTGCAGACCACCCACAAACTGCCAGCTGATTGCCTGCTACCCACTGTTGCCTGGAAGTCTATTGTCACAGTACCCAAAGGTTTGGTTACATGCAGCGACTGCCATCTTGGGACACCAACCAGAGCCTGCAGGTTTGCCACCGCCACTGCTGCCATCTCAGGTATGGCCACCTTGGTCTGGGGATACAGGCCAGAGCCTGGAGATATATTGGGGTATCTGCAGATCTGGTTGCACCTGAGGTTTTTCTGCTCAGTGTGGTAATGCCTGCCATCTGGCTTCCTCTTTGCAGGGTCACTCCTTTGCATGAGCACATCCCTGGTGGTCTCTCTGCAAGTTGAAAGGACATTGAGATCTTGGGACTGTAGCAAGGCAGAGCCTGGGGAAGCTGAAGTCCTGGTCTGTCAAATTGAAGCTGGGTTTATGTGGGTCAGTCTGGGCCTGGCAAGCCTGTGGAAAGCCAGATACTAGAAGCAGTTTCCTGGGGGGAGCACAGGTTGAGGAAACTGGAGAAAACTGGGCTCTCTCCAGCTCAGTCTGTCCTGAAGTGCATGGGGATGGAAGGGGACAGCTACAATGGGTGGGAAGACTGGAAGAGGGTGTGAGGGAATCTTATCAGCTCACCCACCCAACTGGTCTGGCACCCACAGGACTGGAGCTACCATTAATCTTCAGATAACACCACCTATCAGCAGAGAAGGGAAGCTGAGAAAATTTTTGAAAGCCAACAGAAGCAATCATTCAATTTTCCATTGAGACTTTCTTTCTTTTTTTTCTTTTTTCTCCCTCTTTCTCTCACCTCTACCATCTTTGAATACAAATATTTCTCATGCATTAATTTATTGAGGAATGGGAATTCTGAATAGTATATTACAGTTTAGTTGTGTATTCTAATATTTTAATTTTTTTAAAAAAAATCTGTATTTTTTTCCCACCTACCTGTCTCCCTGGATTCTTTTTTTTTACTTCTCTTATGCTAACAGTCACCTCTACTAATTCCTCCCTCACCCTTATTATAAATTTTTACCTCTATCTTCTCTCCCTCTCCCTCATAAACATCACATCCTACACTACTTCTGTTCCCTCACTGTCCATAATTTGAAAAGGTAAACCCTTTTAGCAAACTTACTGTTTATATGGTAGACAATAATTGAACATTTCTGTTTATTGTGACAAAACTGTAAACACATTAATAGGAGCCATTTGGTTTAAGGTGATATATCATTTGCATTGGGTGCTGTTAATATTGGTCTCCCCTCAAAGGTGAGGTACTGAAAACCTTTAGGGACACTATAAGACTACAGGGTGGAATCTGTACTGCCTCAGAACCATACTGCTAGATGAGAAGACACACAAATAGCATGAAAAAACAAGGGAACAGAGCACCTAAAACAAACCAGGATTTTCCAATAATAGAATCCATAGACAACACAGTAGAAGGAGAGAACACAGAGGAGTTTAGAAAATACATAGTTAGATTGATCTTCAAAATAAAGGATGGTATTGGACAGAAAATACAGGAAGTAAAAGATCACTTCAATAAAGAGGCAGAAATTATAAAAAGGAATCAAGCAGAAATCCTCAAAATGAAGGAAACAACAAACCAAATTAAAAATTCAATGGAAAGTATCACCAATAGACTAGATCACTTGGAAGACAGAACCTCAATGAAGACAAATATATAGTCTTGAAAATAAAGTTGACCACACAGAGAAGATGGTAAGAAACCATGAACAGAACTTCCAAGAAATACGGGATAACATGAAAAGACAAAATTTAAGATTTATTGGAATAGATGAAGGCATGGAAATACAAGCCAAAGGAATGCACAATATTTTCAATGACATAATATCAGAAAACTTCCCAAATCTAAATAATGAAATGGAAAATCAACTACAAGAAGCTTACAGGACCATAAATGTACAAAATTATAGCAGACCCACACAAGGCACATTATAACGAGAATGACTAACATACAGAATAAAGATAGAATTTTAAAGGCTGAGTGAGAAATTAAATTACATATAGGGGGAAACCAATTAGGATTTCAGATGATTTTTCAACCCAGACCTTCAAATTCAGGAGGTCATGGAATAATATATATTAAGCTCTGAAAGAAAATGGGTGGCAATTGAGAATTTTATATATACAGAAAAAATAAGCTTCAGATTTGAAGACGAAATTAAACCTTTCCATGATAAACAAATTTAAAAGAGTTCACAACTAGAAATCCTGCACTATAGAACATTCTCAGCAAATATTCCAAGAGGAAGAAGTGAAAAAAAATGATGAAAACCAGCAAAGGGTGGAACCACACTAAAGGACAGGTCAATCAAAGGAGAAATTAAGTCAAGTTAAAAAACAAAAATAAACCAAAATGAGCAGGAATACAAGTCATATCTCAATAATAACCCTGAATGTTAATGGCCTAAACTCATCAATCAAAAGACATACACTGGCAGATTAGGTTTTTAAAAAGACCCAAACAATATGCTGTCTTCAAGAGACTCACCTCCTAGGAAAAGACTTCCACAGACTGAAGGTGAAAGGTTGAGAAAGAAGATGTCACTCACATGGACTGCATAAATAAGCAGGGGTTTCCATTCTCCTCTCAGACAAAGTAGACTTCAAACCAAAGTGTCAGAAGGGACAAAGAAGGACATTTCATACTGCTTAAGGGAATCATACACCAACAAGACATAACAATTTCAAATATATATGCCCCAAACAATGGAGCATTAATGTACATCAAACAAACTCTTCTCGATTTCCAGAATCAAATAGACCACAACACAATAATACTAGGTGACTTTAACACACTTTTTTTCACCACTGGATAAATGTTCCAAACAGAAACTAAAGAAACTATAGAACTAAATAATAAAATCAATTATTTAGACTTAATGGGCATATATAGAGTATTTTATCCATCATTGAGCGAAAATACTTTCTTCTCAATAGCACATGGATCCTTCTCTAAAATAGACCATATGTTATGCCACAAAGCAACTCTCAGCAAACACAAAGCATAGAAATACTACCCTGCATTCTATCACATATCAAAATCTCTGGGACAGTATGAAAGCAGTACTAAGAGGAAAGTTCATTAAACTGAGCTCCTACATTAAAATAATAAAAAGTCAACAAATACGTGACCTACAATTACATCTCAAATCCCTAGAAAAAGAGCAAATCAACACCAAAAGCAACAGAAGACAAGAAATAATTAAAATCAGAACTGAAATCAATGAAATTGAAACAAAAGAAACAATTGAAAAACTTGTCCAAACAAAAAGTTGGTTCTTTGAAAAATTAAATAGAATTGATAAACCCTTAGCCACACTAAAAAAGAGAGAAAATTCAAATTACTAAAAGTCATGATGAAAAAGGAAACATCACAACAGACACTATTGAAATACAGAAGATAGAAACTATTTTGAAAACTTATACTCAAATAAAATAGAAAAACTTGAAGACATTATCAAATTTCTAGAGACATATGATACCCAAACTGATGCAGGAGGACATCCACAATTTAAAAAGATCAATTTCAACAATGAAATAGAAGATGCCATCAAAAGCCTATCAACCAAGAAAAGCCCAGGAACAGATGGATTCTCAGCAGAGTTCTAAAAGACCTACAAAGAAGAATTAACACCAATACTCCTCAAATTACTCTATGAAATAGAAAAGGAGGGAACCCTTCCAAACTCATTCTATGAGGCTAGTATCACTCTGATACCAAAACCAGACAAAGCACATCAAGGAAAGAAAACTTCAGACCAATATCCCCAATGAACATAGATGCAAAAATCTCAATAATATTCTGGCAAATCATATACAAAAACATTAAAAAGATAGTGCACCATGATCAAGTGAGGTTCATCTCAAGGATGCAAGGTTGGTTCAACATCTGGAAATCAATAAATGTAATTCATCACATCAACAAACTTAAAGTTCATTTCACATTAATAGACTTAAATACAAGAATCATGATCAACTCAACAGATGCAGGAAAAGCATTTGATAAAATACAGCACCACTTTTTGTTCAAAACACAAGAAAAACTAGGGACTGTAGGAATATAGCTCAACATGGTAAAAGCTACTATGCTAAGCCCAAAGCCAACATCATTCTAAATGGAGAAACATGAAAATCATTCCCTCTAAAACCTGGAACAAGACAGGGATGCCCTCTTTCACCACTTCTATTCAACATAGTACTTGAGACTCTAGCCAGAGCAATTAGACAGAGCAAAGACATTAAAGGGATACAAATAGGAAAAGAAGAACTCGAACTATTACTGTTTGCTGAGGACATGATTCTATATTTAGAAAGTACAAAAAATTCTACCAGAAAACTTCTAGAACTCAAAAATGAGTCCAGCAAAGCAGCAGGAGAGAGAATCAATACCCATAAATCAAATGCATTTCTATACATAAGTGATGAATACACTGCAAGAGAATTTAGGAAAACTATCTCATTCACAAAAGTCTCAAAAAAAACACTTGGGAATCAATCTAACAAAAGAGGTGAAAGACCCCTACAATGAAAACTACAGAAAGAAAGAAATTGAAGGAGACCTTGGAAAATGGAAAGATCTCCCATGTTCTTAGATAGGCAGAATTCATATTGTCATAATTGCCATACTACCAAAAGTGTTACACAGATTCAATGCAATTCCTATTAAAATCCCAATGTCATTCTTCGTGAAACTAGAAAAAGCAATCATGAAATTCATTTGGAAAAATAAGAGACCCAGAATAGTCAAGGCAACCCTTAGCAAGAATAGTGAAGCAGGCACAGAGCAATAGTAACAAAAATGATATGGTATTGGTACCAAAATAAATATGTAGAGCAATGGTACAAAATAGAAGATACAGAGACAAATCCACATAAGTACAGTTATCTCATACTAGACAAAGGTGCCAAAAATATGCATTGGAGAAAAGATAGCCTATTCAACAAATGGTGCTGAGAAAACAAAATCCATATGTAACAAAATGAAATTATACCTCTAACTCTCACACTGCACAAAAGTCAACTCAAAGTGGATCAAAGACTTAGGCACTAGAACAGAGACCTTGTACCTAATAGAAGAAAAAATAGACCCAAATCTTCCTCTGATCAGCTTAAGAACTGACTTCCTTAACACTCCCAAATTGCAAGAAGTAAAATTAAGAATCAATAAATGGGATGGATTCAAACTTTAAAACTTCTCAGAAAAGGAAGCAATCAATAACAGGAAGAGAGAGCCTGCAGAATGGGAAAAAATCTTTACCACATACACCTCAGATATTCTCTAGGATATATAAAGAACTCAAAAAACTTAACATCAAAAAAGCAAATAACCCAATCAATAAATGGGCTAAGAAACTGAACAGACACTTCACAAAAGAAGAAATACGATTGATCGACAAACATATGAAAAAATGTTCATCATTTCTTGTAATTAGAGAAATGCAAATCAAAACTAAGGTTTCATCTCACTACAGTCAGAAGGGGAATTATCAAAAAAACAAGCAATAAGAAGTGTTGGTGAGGATGTGGGGAAACTGTACATGCATACACTGCTGGTGGGACTGCACATTGGTGCAACTACTATGGAAAGCAGTTTTGAGATTCCTAAGAAAACTTGGAATGGAACCACCATTTGACCCAGCTATCCCACACCTTGATTTATACCCAAAGCACTTAAAATCAGCATGCTACAGTGATGCAGCCACATCAATGGTTATAGCAGCTCAATTCACAATAGCTAAACTATAGAACCAACCTAGATGCCCTTCAACAGATGAATGGATAAAGAAAATGTGATACATATACACAATGGAATATTACTCAGCCTTAAAGAAGAATGAAATTATGTTATTTGCAGGTAAATGGATGGAACTAGAGACTATCATTCTAAGTGAAATAAGCCAATCACAAAAAACCAAAGGCTGAATGTTTTCTCTGCTAAGGGGATGCTGATCCGTAGTGGGGGGTGGTTAGCGAAGAATGAAGGAACTTTGGATTATGCAGAAGGGAGTAAAGCAAGATGTGTGGTGATGATGGGAAGGAGAGTAAATGAAAGAGACATTATTACACTATATACGTGTTTAAAAAAAATTTAAAAATGAGGTAGGGTAATTCTACCTTAATAAGGGTTAAAAATGGACTTCAAAAATAAAATAAAATAAAATAAATAGTTAAAATGGCAAATTTTGCCATACATTTATCATAATTTTAAAACATTAATAATATAATGTAATACATTTAAACCATTGAATTGTATACTATGTGAATGCTATATTATGTGAATCATATGTCAATAAATCTGTTTTTGAAAACTAAAAAAAACGTAGACCCATGTCTTCTTATTGTAAAGAATGAAATCAAAACTAATAGATGAAACCACAAGGGGACAAAGTGATGACTTGATATAATGAAGAATTTCTGATCCTTAGACTCTCCAAAGTTGCAATATGATGACTTAGATTGTTGGGACTGTTCAAGCAAAGATTAGGCACATAATAAAAGGACATGAAAGCTTCAGTTGAAAGATTCAACTGGATTAGCAATTCCCAGTGTTCACTCCACTCAAGGAAGATAATATTCACATGTGTAATTCATTCCCTGAAGCATAATCAGGCCTATGTGTAATTCCCTGGCAGGAATCTACCTTTTTCTCTTCCACTAATGAAGTGTAGCAGAAGCTAGATGTCAAGGAGTGTAACATTATTATGAGGATAACCTTGAATTGATTTCTATTTGCAGATAAAAATAGTGACAACCATAGTAATATAGATAGAAATATGGATATAGCTACCATAGATACAGTTACAGTGGAAGAAAATCTTGGTGATTTAACTAGCTTTGATAAAAATTCCTTGTGACATAATTAATTTTTTAAAATTAGGATGTCTGTCTAAAAACTATAGGTAAAACAAAACAAAACTGGTCTTACATCTTGCTGCTACTCAAATTGTGCTCCACAGACCAGCAGTACCAGCCTTACTAAGGAGCTTGTAACACTTGCAGACTCTCAAGGCCTACTTCAGACCTGCTGAATCAGAATCTATTTTAACAAGATCTCCAGGTGAGTCATATGCACATTGAAGTTTTAGAAGCACTGTCCTAGATAAATGTTGAATTTCTTCCAAGTGGAAATATACGTAAATTTGACAGGACTAGATATGATGTCACTAACTGCATTAAATCCTGGCCACATGCCCCTGTTTCCATGCTTCCAAATTTTTGAACAACCTTTCATCCTTCAAGCATAGCCATGCTACCAAAGAGGACAAGCTGTTTTCTGGAGAACAGTTGCTATTAAGCATTAAGTTGCTAACAGATTGTTTCCACACAAAATTGCAATTCATAACAGGCATCTACTTTAATTTTCAAGATTCCAAGCATTAGTTGTGGCAGTTTTGAAGTTGTGTTTTCATCTTCATATTCATCCTCATCCCCATGACTTTTGGCACATACCTAAGGATCTGTTGGAAAATGAAACCATTAACTGGCACTATAATTTGAAAGGCAAGAGGCTTTGAAACTTTTCATTATGCTGTCGAAAAAGAAAAATGGTGCTTTTAATGTTCAATACTTTATGGTGGCTTTTTAATGCATTACTCCATGTCTGCAGTATGATACCAAGAGTCAGTTTTGCAGCAATGCATTACTTATGCATGCATGTTATATTGGTGATTTTTTCCTTGTTGTTCAAAACCAATCTGGAGCTGACTTTCTGTGCTCTAGATTCCTTGATGAAGAGGCAATGAGAGGGACTTATTTCTTTGTGAAAAGATTGCGTCACTAAACACGAAGCCTACTGAAATGTAATTAACTCCATGATAGATAGAATCTCACTTCCCTGTGTCTCTTTGTTTTTCTCCACTTTTCTTTAAAGGAAAAATTTCAAGATGCCTTTGAAAATGCTACCAGTCTGAGCCTAAATTCATAAACCTATTTCTTCTATTTTTCTTTGACTATTGTCTTTTCTATGGTCTTTCATTGTTTTGTTTTAAAGTCCATGCACCTCAGTTTTTTGGTGATACTCAGTGGGGAAAATATCATCTTAATAATAGTCATAAGTGGCCCAAGAGCCATTTATCATTAGGTGATGACAGTCCCTGTCATACTCAATACTTCCCCATGAAAAAGCAAAATAAAAAAGGTTTTATTAGTAAAATATTTGGAAGTATAATGGCAGAGAGAAATGGAAAGTGGAGTAATTCAGGGCACCACCATCCTTAATAAGAAACAACACAGACAGAGATATACCATCTAAGTCATGAAGCAATATTCTATTTTGTCCCTTTTAAGTGTCTATTGCTCAAAAAGCTAGATGATAAAATATATCATTTTGTGCACAATTATCTAAAGTAAACATTTCACTTTGGAATGAGAGCAAATCTCTTTAAAGAGTAGTGTCCACCACTACAGGAGGATATTCTCTTAGGGATAAGGCAGCCCTCAGCTGCAACACCCCAAGTAATGACTGCTAATGGACACACCTGCATTATTTCTCAAGCTCCTACTGTGTACATCAGGAGGTATGGATACAACAAAGGTCATCAGGACGTCTGAAACATGATCCCTACATGGGAGATACTTTCTTTCTAGTGCCACTTGAAATATTTGTGAAAATTGGGCCATGAGAGCCATTGAGATAAAAAACTGTTGGATGAAGCATTCTTGGACAAATTAGGTCAGATTGTCTTCAGAGGATCACTTAAAGATCAGATTTCAGGGATCCCAAGAAAGTGAAACTGCCCAAAATAATATATTCTACAACCACTATGAGGTGCTTAAATTCCTACCACTGCATTAATTTATTAGATATTCATGGGATTACATACCCTATTGCCATGATAATCCTGTAAGAAAACTATCAGAGTGAGTAGTGTTAACACAATTTGGAGTTCATCAGCACCTTCTCTTCAATCAATTTTTGAATGGAAGAAAGTAAAAACATCATGATATCAACTTTCTTAAGGAATCTTTAGGACTTAGGAAGGACGGAAAGAAAAAGGTGTTGAGTCCAGGATCAGAATATACCTACTATCAAAGTCTACTGACTAGTTAAATACCAGGAAGGGAAAATCAAAGAATGAGCAGTTCGTGGATTATAAGTGTTTTTTAGTGCATCTAGGAAATGTGAATTCAGATGCCAATGGCATCACAGGATACCAATGGAGCATGTGTGTCAATGCAATGATAATGGACTCCTGAAACTACTAGCAACAGATAATTTAAGTCATATGTATAAGAAAAGGTGAAGTTCAGTCATAAATATAAGAAAATAGCAGTAGAATATGTCAGATAAAAGTTCTCACTTAAAAGAAGTCTGGAGATAGGCAGGAGATGGTTGAAATAGCAGCCCTTCATTGTCATCAGGGACAAAGGCTCTTTTCATTCTCTTCTGTCAACCTAGCTTGTAGTTCCTGTCTTTTATGTTGCATGATAGTGAGAGATGGCTGTTGGAGTTCTAGCTATTATACCACATACCAGGTGGGCTGCAGGAAAAAGTCAGGGTGACAAAAGAGCACCCCTCCCAGCTGACTTAGCTCTCTGTAAGGACTCTGCCCACAAGTCCCAGATGGGACATTTTCTGGCCAGAATTTATTCTCATGGGCATACCTAGATGTAAAAGAGACTGAAACATCCAACCTTTTTTTTTCTTTTTCTGGGTGGCAATATGCCCAGTTATAAATGGGATTCTGCTCTAAGGAAAGGGAAGGATGGATACTGGAAGGAAATACGCAGCCCCTGACTATTAAATCAAATCACATGTGCATGAATATTTGTGTCTTCACTTGAGCAAATTGACAGTAAGTCATTTATCCCAGCTTCTTTTTACAGTCTTCTATGGTAGAATCAGAAATTATAACCATAACTCACTCAAGCAGATTTTCTAAATCTGTGGGCTTCAAAGTCTGAAAAGTATCCAAGAACACATCTTGACAATCACTCTATTAGCACCTTATACAGCACTTCACAGTCCATGATCAGCTTTCGTATTTTGTCCCATGCAATGCATTTCAGAGGTAAGCTATGATTCCATTTCACAGATGAGTAAACCGAGGCTTAGGTTATGACAGTTGCTTGAGGTGCTTCAGCTTGGACAGGAACCCAACCTTCTTCACATATGTTTGGTGCTTATTCTGCCCCATTGAGGCTGCCTGTAAGCCATTGATGGACTCTGATAATTTTAAAAGAGCTTCCCTGCATAATAAAGTCCTCTCAGCTAAGAAAAATTTATTCAGCCTTTGAAGGATAATTATTTCTGCCACTCCAGTTTGCATTGAGAAAATGCAGGCAACAAGGGAGAAAAAGTTGAAGGGAATTCACACTTCCACCTTCTTTCACTTTTCTTTCTGTTTGTGTGCAATCCCCTCAAGTAGTTAATGTGAATGTCTGATTAAATGTACAGAGTAATGGGGCCCCTTCATGTATATGGTTATAAAATGAATAGCCATCTCACTGGTTTAAGCATATTAGAATCAATCCCAAAGACCATTTGTACTCATCAGCCACCGGCCACCTTCACCCATCCTCTGCCTGAAATCCTGTTCCCTGCTGCTTGTCCCCATGGAGGAATCTTTCTCCTTCTAGTGCCTAGCTTAAAAGTCACCTTGTAAACAAAGTCTTTCTGGTATGTCTGGCAGAATGATTTCTTCTCCCTCACCCTTCTGGGCTCATTCGGCTTTCCAGAGACTAGAGTATTGTCTCCAGGTGTGGACCTGGATTTGTCTGAGTCACCAACCAGATGGGGCAGCATCACATTCTACTCCAGTGATTTTCAATGTGGCCTGTGGACCAGAAGCAGCAGCATCACCTGGGAACTTGTTAGAAATGCCCACTCTAGACCTACCGAGTCACAAACATGAGGAGGGGGAGGCCCAGCCATCTGTGTTTTAACAAGCCCTCCAGGGGATTGTGATGCACGCTGAAGTTTGACAAGCACTGTTCTACTCTCTTTGTCTCCTTCCTTTGTGTCACAGAGTCTGAGTGGCTGCCATGAACTGTTTTGCTGGCTATGTTTCAATACAACCAACATATAGGCATGACTAAGATAGAACCAAACTCCAGTGCTAGTGTTACCTCTGCTTATTAGAGCTGAAATGTGTTAACCTTACTTACTGGACTGGTTGTCAGAAACGAAGAAAACTCTGTCGGGTTACATCAGCAAGAATAAATTGCCAGCTGACACTCTTTGCATGTGGTAGTCACAAATACTACAAATCATTGACTGGAGCTTGGTGACAGATTTCCTGCCCCACCTCTGTGCAGACAACATCTCGTTAGTGAGTCATGGAGATGCTAACAATATATTTACTGCATCTTCTAAGAAATCTGACAATTCTGTGAGTTATTTTTCTTTTTGTGTGTGAAATATCATAAAAAAGACTTGCAGTGTTTCATTTCTTTTTCTATTACACTCTCCTGCTGCTTTTATAAAGCTCTTTCTAAAAAAATATAGATATATAATAACAAGAAAATTTGTTTCCTGAATAGAACAGATCACACATCACATTCTATCTGTGTGTATGTGTTTTTCTCCCTACCATATTTGTACACATGGGAAATAATCCTGTCTATAATGTCATCTTTAAAGGGCTGCCTCAAGGAATCTCAGTGTTGGAGGCAAATTGGATTTTGTTGCCCTGGATCACATTATTGCTTTTCTAATTTGACTATGGCTTATCCAGAACTAGAAAACTTGGTCAGTTGGCCTATTGATTCCTTACCCCCAAACTTTTCTAGTTGTGCCTACAGCTGAACTTATACCTCACATTTTAAGTACCAACTGAGAAGATCCAAGGTTCGGGTTGTTAATCCTTCTAAAAATGGTGCTTCTGCTGTTCTTTATCTCCTTTCAAAGAATAAGTACTGTTCAAGAAGGAAGTAGGCCAAGGAGACAGAGATGGGGAGGGGACCTTGTCTGATTTTGTGTGATATTTGATTTGTTTTTTTTTTAAGCTGGCTGTAAGTTTTATTTTTTTCTTTTTATTTATTTATTTATTTATTTATTTATTTATTTATTTGCTTATTGATTCATTGAGCACAAATGGAGCACAACTATTGTTTCTCTGGTTGTACACAAAGTAGAGTCACACCATCTGTGCATTCATACATGTACACAGGGCAATGATGTCTGTCACACATTCTGTTAATATTCTTACCCCCCCACCCCGACCCCACCCCTCCCTTCCCTCTATGGTATCTATCCTTCCTCCATTCTTGCCACCCTTTCCCCCTGCATTATGCATCATCATTCATTTATCAGAGAGACCATTCGGCCTTTGGATTTTGGGGATTGGCTGATCTCACTTAGCATAACAGTCCCCAACATCATCCATTTACCTACAAATGCCATAATTTTATTCTTCTTTATGGCTGAGTAATATTCCATTGTGTATATATACCCCAGTTTCTTTATCCATTCATCTATTGAAGGGCATCTAGGTTGGTTCCACAATCTAGCTATCATGAATTGAGCAGCTATGAACATTGATGTGGCTGCATCACTGTAGTAATCTGATTTTAAGTCCTTTGGGTATAGGCCAAAGAGTGGCATAGCTGGGTCAAATGGTGGATCCATTCCAAGTTTTCTAAGGAATCTCCACACTGCTCTCCACAGTGGCTGCACCATCTTGCACTCCCACCAGCAATGTATGAGTGTACCCTTTTCCCCACATCCTTGCCAACACCTGTTGTTGCCTGTATTCTTAATAAAAGACATTCTAATTGGGGTAAGATGAAATTGAATATGGAATATATGCTAGGACCCTTAACTCCCACCACTTCTAGATGGGGTTTGTAAAGAAATGTGAATTGTCATGGAGTTTCTAAAAGATCTTCTACTTTAGGGATAGCTGTGCTATGAACCACCTGTATAACACTGGGCAAGTAGTCCAGTTTATCTGCTCTTCAATTTTCTCAGCTAAGCGCAAGGAGCTTGGAAGACATGTCTTTTAGTATTTATTTCTAAGTCAGAATAATACATTTCAGAATATAACTTTATAATGTTTATACATAAAAGTAGTTGACAAAAGCATGTTCCATTTTATCAATAGCTTCTTTCCTGGCCAAGAAGGATGATGAGAGTAAAAGAATGACCAAGAAAGAGAATAAGTACTCTTTTATTTTCCTAACCATGAGACATCTTTTTAAATTTATTTTTAAAATGGCATACAATAATCATACATACTTATAGACACAATGCGATATGTTGATTCATGTATAAAATGGGTGGTGATCAAACACACATCTTCAGACAAGTAGAGTAGGAAAGGTGTCAGCACATTCTAGGCAATGATTTATAATATTTATGACTACTACTGCTTAGTGTCCCTTTAAGAAGAAAGAACAATTCTCTGCTTACAAAGTCTTTAGCCAATCATTAAAGACCCAAGTTTTGATACCTTTGACCTTACTTGCTGTATAACTCCTGATAGACTCCCACTGATGACACCTTTTTTCTTTAACATTCTAAAAGGAGATTATCCCCTCTGAGAGGGAAGGTTGATGGTTATTGTGCAACATTAGAAATTCTCATTGATGTCCTTTCTCCTTTGTCATCTGCAGGCAATTTGGATTCCAAATCCAAATTTCTGACATTTTACTAAATAGCTCTGTCTTATATTGAATTCCAAAGGAGGATTTCAGTGTAAGCAGTTTACTTGGGAAGAGATTTGCAAAAAAATCACTCCTTGGAGTGGGGAAGTTAGAGCAAGGGAAGGGGGCAAATGTTGCCTTATCAAAGCAGTCATCACTATGGGTATCTAGAGCTTAATCAAGAATGTGCTTTTCTGAACCTCTACAGTGCAAAATTTCCTCACTCTCACTCCTGAAACAAGTGACCACTCAGAAAATTGACATGTGGGGAATTCATACCCCTCCCCACTCTCAGCAACCCTGAAGTAAAGATGGCAGCAATTGATGTATAAATACACTCTCTCACCTGCAGGCTAGAGATGAGGCCATAGGGGTAACTCTCCTATAGTGACTCCCATTATTTACCAGCAGGATTAAGCTCTCGATACCCATAGTGATGACTGCTTTGATAAGGCAACATTTGCCCCCTTCCCTTCCTCTAACTTCCCCACTCCAAGCAGTGTTTCTTTTGCAAATCTCTTCCCAAGTAAACTGCTTACACTGAAATCTTCCTTTGGAATTCAATATAAGACAGAGCTATTTAGTAAAATATCAGAAATTTGGATTTGGAATGCAAGAGAGGGAGTGTGAGCAAGAAATAGAAATTCAAACCCAAATAGTGCCTTTGCTTTGACACCACACAATAGCTAACATAATCCTGTGAGTACTGTAGGTGATTTTCAGATGGATTGATGCATGACTTCAGACACTACATGATTCAATGAGTATTAATCTCCACATCCAGCAACATGATTGTTCCTGAAAGAGTATACGGCCTTCTCAATGTTTTACTAATCTCTTAATAATGACACTCAGTGGGATATCTAAGATGTCTTTCTTGTGGTGACTCGATTTCTTAGATGTTTCCACCTCTAGTTGAGAATGCCTTTTGTCCTGGCTTGGTTCTCCTTCTGAACGAAATCCAACATTTATAGCATTTATTTGGGGAATGTCTCTATAGAAAGGATGTGGTTCTCAATGGAAGAAACAAAACTATGGAGTGATCTACTGCCATGATTTCCAACAGAATTCTATAAAACACTCACCTCCTATGCAAACAATTGAGGGTTCCAATTACAGTTTAAATATTAGTGCTAAAATTTGTATATTGAGTGACCCCCAAAGGCCCAAATATTAAAGGCAAGGTCTCCAGATTGGTGCTTTTGAGAAGTAGTGGAATCTTTAAAAGGTGGGGCCTATTTGGAAGACTTAGGTCATTGAGGGTATGCCCTCAAAAGGGATTATGGGATACTGGTCTTCTCTCTCTC